>QTSX02006628.1:0-97639 GCA_014839935.2 Entomophthora muscae
ACCAGGAAGACAAACTTTCCACAGTTGCTGCCGGAAACAAGATGGAGAAACTGGGAGGCAAATAAGCAAATTTTTCCAAGAACAGCTAGAAGAGGCAAAAGGGAAAGCAAAGGGCAAGTTTGAAGCTTCAAAATGCTGAAGAAAATACAGAGAAACATGGAGAAACGTTGTAAAATCAAGGGCTCAAAATTTGCTTAAGTAAAACATACAAAAGCGCTTGAGATTTGCTGGGGAAACGTGACAGGAATCACAGCAAAACTGTTTGAAACACAAAGCAGTTGTTTACCTAGAGCAAGACATCCTTGGTCTCAAACCATAAAGAGCAAGTCATCTGGGGAAACTGTTTAGCAAAACAGTTGAATCAAGGCGTATGATTGGCTGCAAGCCAGAGTCTATTTAATCAGTGTTTTGAGGGCTTTAACTTAAGAGTTAAAGCCTAAAAAATGAAGAGCAGAAGCAGAAAATTCAGGGCTTTCATTGGCTGAAGTAAATTTTAAAGTTTAATATATTGTAGAGAGATAAAAAATAGATAGTTTAAGCTTTTGAAAACCAGAGTTCTGAGAGAGAGATTTGGTCTGAACCAAGGAGCTATAAAAGGGAGAGCTATCTGAGACTCTTCAGGAACTTGATCAAGTGGATTACAAAGGCCACAAGGACTACAGAAGGAGCTGAAGACCAAGATAAAGGTGCAGAAGCCCAAGATAAAGCATCCAGAGTTAGATAGAAGGAGTCAGAGCTGGAGCAGAGCACAGGAGCCCAAGACTAAAGCACAGGAGCCCAAGACCAAGTACATGGAGTCCAAGAGATATTTGGAGGACTCCCAGTATTAGCAAAACCATATTTTTTCCCTTACCCAGGCATTATATCAGAAGGCTTCTAAGGGGATCTTCATTCTGACCATGAATAAAGGCCTATTAAAACCCCTGCCCAAATTTTCAGTAAAAAGAGTACAAGCCCAATGAGTGAACTGCCCCATATCTTTTGCCCTAGTCAAGGGGAAGAAGATACCTATTGTCAGAGTTGTAGGAGATTTGCCACTAGTAAGTCTTCCCAGGAGGAGTGGGAGAGATTGACTAGTCATCTTGAGATGACTGATAGGGGAAGGGAGTTTATAGGGAATGAATTTACCAGGTTTTTACAAGAGTGGTACAGACCCACAGAGGGTTTGGCGCCCGCTGAAGTACAGGTGCATGGTGGGGATGCCTGCCTAGTGATTGGAAAGGTGCTGGAAGAGTTTGAAGTTATGTAGGCCAAGTACAAGCTTCTGATCAACCACTCACCACTGTTGGGAAATGACAACTCCTCCAAGCTGGTCCCTGGTTATGACCTAGGACACACTTTGGGAACTTGTGACCAGAAACCCCATAACTATCCAAAAAAATAAATAATATATATAATCCAAAAGTAAAAATGATTCAGGAAAAGCAAAGTTTACTGGGCTAATTGAAGCCACCAGCAAGAGCAGTTGCAACATCTTCTAGGTACTTCTTGATCTCTGTCACCTTTTACTTCTTCTTGACCACCTTCTGGACGTCCTCCTGGTAGTCCTGGTCCTTACCCTTTCTCTTCTTGGGGACCACCTGGTTGGCCAGGTTGCAAAACTGGGAAACAGTTCAGGCCTAATCCTCCTGCAGCTTCTGGAAGAACTTGTTGTATTTGGGGTTTGACCCAAACTTCACCTTCAGATGATTGTGCCACACTTCTAGGCTGGAGGTGGTCTTCATCTCCCCCTTGAGGCAGGCGCTCTGATAGTTCCTTGGCGCTGTGGCCCCACTATTTCTTCTCCAGGCAGTCACCTTCTTGCCTACCCATTGCTTCTTGAAGTAATCAAGGTAGCCTTCAAAGATGGTGGAGTGCTTCTTGATATAAGCTTCCTCCAGGAGGGCCTCAAAGCCAATCCCAGTATGCTCTGGCCGCACAAAAACCAAGGCAGCAAACTGGGTGATGGCAAAGCGGCACTTCCCTTTGCTATCATTAAGATACTTGTCAAAAAGCTCCTTCTTGCTCTTGAGGTGTTTGATGAGGGCCTGCCTAAAATGAAAAAAGCAGCCCTGCACTTTTCCATTGAAGGTGGCCTCAAAGGCTCTGAACTGAGCTTGATCAAAGTCCATGATAATAACCTTTGGCCCAAGTGAGCGCGCATGAGCTAGCTGCTCTGCAACTAGGGTGAACTCATCCTTCTTGGCAGAGGAAGGGTTTGCTCTGGTGGCATGGGTGGGAGGGGGGAGCTGGTTGGTGAAAAGGGAGCTCAAAGAATCCTGGACAATTTTGAATGCTCTGGCATAGACCTCTGTCTTGGCACCAGGCAGGAGAAAGAAAACAAGGAGATAACCTGGGCATCAAATTACCTGTGCAGGACCCAAAGCTGCTTGAAAAGGGTTGGGCAGGTTGCAAATGTGCCGTTGCACAGCCAGGTGGTAGCAGTGTTGATCTGCTCCAGGTTTTGGATTGTGGTGTAGGCAATGATCCTATCCTCTACTTCCTGTCCATTGTCATGGAGCAGGAACATCTCCCCATCCTCAGTTTTCTTGAGGGCATCAGAAAGGACCAGGTCTTTGATTGTGATGGCACTCTTGGCCAGGGGGTTTGAGGCTTGGCGCCTATCACTAACAAACTTAACCAGCTGGGTGTGAGTTGGCACCCTCTTCAGATTGGTGAGAGAGAGGTGCTTACAGGCAAGCACAGCCAGCTGGATGAGGGAAAGGTCCTTGGAGTTAGGCATGATCTACACAAGGTATCATTTCAGGAGACAGGCAATGATTGTATTGGGCATGATGCAGGTATGCTCATCCTTAATGATTTTTACCAAGTCCCAGCGCTCAGTATTGGGCCTCACTGGGAAGGAGCAGTTCTCACAGGTATAGTGCCAGCTCTTGAAGCCCTGGTTGGCATTATTGCAGCTGAAGATGTAACCATTTGCTACCATGGCTGACCCCCCTTTGATGCTCATTATGGGTAAGTATTTTGGCAAGGTGGAAGGAACCTTGAACTTCCCATCAACATTGCAGATATTGTGGGCCACAAGAGGGTCCCATGGGCCAGCAGGAGCATGGCAGAAGCCAGGAAAGTAATCAGGGCTTTGAATCATCCCCAGATGAACTTGAAGGAGGGGAGTTTGGGGGGAGAAGCAGAAGGGGGCTTATCTTGGTGCCCACGTGTGTAGGAGACTTATCCTTTGGAGGGGACTTCTTGGCTTGGTGCTGCTTCTTAGTAGGCTACTCATCTGAAGCCAAGTTATAGAAACTGTGATCTGTAAGGGAACCATCAGATTTCTCTTCCTCAATGGAGTGAGAGGGGCTCTTCTTGGGATATGGCTCTGGGGAGGGCTTGTTAGTGGCCTTCTTTGATGAGACATGTTTTTTCTTGGTGACTTTGGTGGGCTTGGAGGGACGCTTGGTACCCTTTGGTTTCTGAGATGTTTTTGTCCTAAAATAATAAGTAAAACGGTTTAAAATAAAAGCAATGTATTTAACAAAAGAACAAAACAACTTAAAAAGCATAATATATAAAAAGTAAACTTTATTTGGCTTTTATTGATATTTAAAATTTAAAAAATATTGTATAAGTTTTTATGTTAAGATAGTTTTAAATAACAAGTTAAAAGTTAAGATATTTATGTAAAAATAGTAGCTTTATATGTAGATTTTATTTTTAAAAGTTAAAAAATATGAAAGAGAAAAGTTATAAATACAACATATCAAAAAATTGGATGATTTTATTATGTAAAACAATTAAGTTTTATATGCAAGAAATGAAAAGTGTCAACATTATGAGTGACAATTAGTAAAAAAAGCAGAATTCTCACTGTTTATTAAAAAATTGTAGACATTATTATTGACAACATTAACACTGTCAACATTTTTTTAAATTTACTATAGAAAAACATAGTGCACTAAATTAAATTTATGCAGGCTAGCAAATATTAACCGTTTTATGTGTATTTTTGCTCATATATAAAATTAAAAAAAAACATATGAAAATAAGTACAGTAGTTTTAAAAGCTATGGATACAACCAAAAATACCTCAGATTTAAACAAAATGATTTCAGATTTAAACATAATCCAAGTCACGCAAGATTCAGGATTCAATTAATTTATAAAATTTCAGTTAATAAATGGACTGTCAAACAAAAAAACAAAATTTCACTAGCCCATTATACAAAATTAATCAAAAATCAAGTGGTGTAGTTCAAACCACAAACAAAATGAACTGACGCAACAAGTAAAATGGATGGATGCTGTTCCAGAGTATATTATAATCCAATCAGGATTCATATGAGGTACTGACAGAAGGACTAAAGTGAAACAAAACTTGAGCAATCTAGAAGCAAGATTCCACAAGCACAAAACAAAATGAACTCACACAAGATGTGTAGTATGAGAAGCCTAAAATAGAAAAATAACAGTTTAACAGCCAATCAACAGCTATCCAATTTAGGAACAGAGGCATTTATTCATTTTCATGGATCCTTATTTGTGTATAATAGTTTTGAGAACCTTCTAAATATGGACTCAAGATTACAATAAAAATAAAACATAAAATTTTAAACTTCTACTTTTAGTGATTTTATACTAGGTTTTTTTACAATGGTTTTTAATAGCAACATTTTTGACAGCACCAGCAACCAAGCCAGCTTCAACAGAGGCAAGGCTCAGAATGTGGAGGCACCTGTTTACACCCAAGCCTTTGAGGCGGGTAACAAGGAAGCTGACCTGTACCTGACCCCTGACCCATATGGCTTTGACTTTTTCAGTAGTCACTTAGTGTCTAGCTCTGCCCCTTCTCCCGTACTCACTCCTGCACAAGCTGCCAACCAACCCAACAATCAGAATTGCAACCCTGATTTGGAACAACTGCCTTCCACAAGTCAACCTGCCCCCTACAGCCAATCAGGCTTCAGCTCCTGCGGCCCAGCACCCCACACAACAAATCATCACTGCCCAAATTCTCCAAAAATTTGTGGCACTGAATCTGCAAGGTCTGTCCTGGGATCAGATTGCTGACCAATTGAAATTTACCCAAGCCATCATAATGCGGGAGTTCAACAACCTAATGAACAAAGAGAATCTGATTGGGACAGCCAAGAAGCCCAAGAAGGCCCCCAAGTCCCAAATCAGTGAGGCCTACCCAATAATGCTTAATCTCTTGCAGCGGGACCCCAAGCTTCCCTTGACCCAGGTCTGGAAGCAACTTGTACACCATGGCATTTGGGTTTCTGAGAGCATGGTGCAACTCTGGATGTATGGAAATGTGGCTTCAATACGGGTTCTTACCAATGTTGCCAGCAACCAATGAGATGGCACTGAGGATTCCCTGTATGATTATGCCATTGAATCCACCCTGGTACAATGCTTGATCAGTCTAACAGATGACATCATTTTCATCTCTTACTATAAGCTATCCATAGCTTTTGACAATTCTGGTGAGTAAGGAAAAGCCACTGCCAATAATAGAAGGAAGAAGGTCAAGAAGGGGATATTTATTGGTGCATTTCTGGCAGTTTCAGCCAATGGTTTTGTCTACTATCAGACAAACCCAGTTTTCACCAATAGCTACAAGTACAGCCAAATGCTTGGTGGATTACTTGACTCCTGGGATGACTCAAATTCCAAGTACTGGGTTTTCTTTAGCCACCAGATAGAGGGTAGCTCTACTGCCCTTGAGGCCATCCAGGAACGTGGGCACCAGGCCTCAGTCTACCCAGCTGGTCACACAGACATCCATCTGGCTGATGTTGTGTTCTTTAATATTGGAGATACACTCTGGGAGCGCTGCCCTCAGGCTTTCAATGACCTCTATCTTGGGGTCCTTGACCACAATATTCTCTTTGGTCACCAAATGGTGGCTGACTTGTTTGCGCAAATGGTTTCCATGTGAACATAGCAACCAATCATGCAACAATAAGCGCCTCCCATCTTGTACCACAGCTGTCTACCAACCAATCAAGGCAATGACAGACAAGGAATATGACAAGCAGTATATGGCAGCCATCACGCAAAACCCTCCTACCCCTGCCACCACTACCCCCCACCTCCCAGCCCCACCCAATCCCAGACCCCCCAGGCCAGCACTGCCTCTACGTCTTCCTTCCTGCACTATTCTTTTTACTAGGAATCACTCTTCCCCACCCCAATAAACCCCCTGTTGCCAAAAAAATCTATTTATATTATCTTTACCTTGAATTTCAATTGTTCATGTTCTCCTTGTTTATAGTTGGTTTTATTCTTTATGTTCTGCTTATTTCTATAAAATCATATATTTACTATGTCATGTATCTAGATCCAGAGCACAGTTATTTTTAGCACCTAAACACAGCCCCTTGTGAAAATATTAACAACAATTTGGTGATCAGCTAAATTTGAATTAGAAAATTATAGGTTAATTGTATTTAGATAAAGTTTTTACTGATCCAAATTCAAAACCTTAATGATGAACTTTAAGCCAATCATGAGCCAAGTGATAAAGTGATTGTTGTGACATAAAGGGTCACCCAATAATTCTTTGATGCATGTGTACTAATTAATATGATTGGCTGGTTTTTTGCCATTGAGCGCTATTGCCGCTGTGGCAAGTTGTTGATGGACTAGTGCTCAATCAGCTGCTGGGTTAGCACTAGTCCATCAACAACTTGCCACAGCAACAATGGCGCACAATAGCAAAACAACCAGACAATAATATTAATTAGCGCACATGCATCAAAGAATTATTAAATGACCCTTCATGTCAAAACAACTACTTTATCACTTGGCTCCTGATTAGCTTAAAGTTCATAATTAAGGTTTTAAATTTGGATCAGTAACAACTTTATCTAAATACAGTTAACCTATAATTTTCTAATTCAAATTTAGCTGATCACCAAATTGTTGTTATTATTTTCACAAGGGGCTGTGCAAAGTGCTAAAAATAAAATGGCAATTAAGGGATAACGCCAACACAAAGCAAACAACACATATTGAGTTGAGCAAAACATATACACAATGAGTAAAAATGGGATATTTGAGTAATGTGAAAACAAACAGGGATAAACAAAGAGACAATATTATCAGAATAATACAGATTTTGGGGTGAAAACTATAAAAACGTATGGAAAGGTTAGTAAAAAATCAATAAGAGAATTGGAGAAACTGCTCAGAGACCTTGACTCTGCAATTGCAAAGATCAAAGAAATTGACTGCAAGGTCAAAGCAAGAGTTAAATCCACCGTCCTTAAAGGAGAAAAAATATACAAGTTGTCCTCAAAGTCCCTTATGACCAAAATACCAGACACCCCTGAGAAGATAATCAAGTGCTTACTAAACATTCAGAAGACAGTGGTTATGGGCCTCCAATTTAAGGTGTACAATCTTTCTGTGCCATCTGTCTGAGTCAACAACCCTGAGATGTATGCCCATCTCAAATCAGCCAAGCAATCCAGAACCAAGAACACAGAATTGTCAGCGCAATTTCTTGCACCAAGAATGGCTAAGCCTGCCAAAGCTGCTGGCAAGGAGGAAACACACAAAGGTAACATAAAAAAATAAAATTAATAAAAATTTGCAAATACTTACCTTTTTTTAGAAACCATAGACGGTGAAATCTGCTGTGTTCTGGTCCTGTTTATCCCTGCCACATTTTATGCCAACTACACTGATCATGTGGCTAGGCAGCTGTTTCTGTCCCCCCTGTCTTTCAGAAGCTTGAAGACATAATCCATGGGTTCTTCCCAATGTCCAGAGAGGCATTGCCTGAGCTTACGCATGCTGAGGGGGCGTCTGAGTGGGCAGTTACTGCCTACAATGATGCCCAACTGGTCTGCCTGGACCCAGTATCCCTCAATGGAGCTTACTGTGTAAACTCCATTGAGCTTGTTTGGGACGTCCTGGCGACGCTCTCATTCAAGAACATACCAGAGATGAGCCAGACCCATGCAACTGCTTTCTTCTGTTACCTCTTGGAGCACACCCAGTCTTACCTGTTGGAGAACTTTGGGCGCAAGGTGTTGAATTGGCTGTTGCAGACGCAACAGCCCTAAAGAAGACAAAAACCTCCTTGCCAACTTTGGGTTGGCCTAAAGCGCTAAAGAGACAGGGCTCCCTGCAGCCATGTAGCTGTACTTTGCAAAGACCAAGCACAAGAAAAAGATCAGCACAGTATACAACAAACTTTGTGAGTTTACAGAAGTCTTTGCTGGACAAAGGCTTCATCTTGTTGTTTATCTCAGGTATCTCTTCTACTTTGGAATGGGCGCCAGCATGGAGGACCTAGACAGGGTCCTTCTTGGGATCAACAAGGCCCAGCTCTCATTGGACGGGAAGAAGGTCCCTCCTGGGTACAACTTGGTTGACCATGTAATCCAAGACGCCCTGGTCCTGGCAGTAATCTATGGGTTTTCAGCCCCGCCAGAGAAGCTGCTCCTGAACTCCCATCTCACCATACTCCCTTTTACTAGCTGCCAAGAATATTTCAATCTGGGTGTATCCACTGTTCACAGTGTGGTGGTGGAGGTTTTGTGGCACCTCCATTACGGGATGGGTACATACAGAAGAACTCACTACAGGTGTTGTTAATAAATCCTATCTTCCAATAAATTTCATTACAATTTATATTATTTTTATTATATAAATTTTTATAATTTTTATTTTAGCAAACAAGTTTTGTGAAATATATCCCAGAAACAGTTTTCATAAAAGCATAAAAATATATGTTAATATAATATAATTCTAATTTGTACATTTTACATTTAATTTTTTTAATTCCATTTTTATATTTATTTGATAAGAGTGATATAAATATATTCACGTAATTAAGTATCAAGTGTCTGGGATAGCATCAGATGCCATAATAAAAAATTAATATAAAAAATAAGTTACTAGCCTTCATTGATGGTCCTGCTGAATGTGATTGTGGGCTTAGAAGTTTCTTAATATAAAATGATATTTAATAAATTGTAAATAGTAAATTATAGAATATAAAAAAGTCAGAAACACTAAGCCTTTAATTGATTGGCTGTTTGACTAGGCACGCGGGGATGAACAAATCAGTTTGGCCATAAAATTTGGCCACAGTCTTAGCTGGGAGAGTGTGGATCCCAGCCTGCAGCAAATCAAATAGGTCCTCAGTCCCAGTTGGGGTCCCTTGCTTCACAGCTCACTTGAGCCACCCAAAAACTTCTTTGATGGGATTTAGGAAGGGTGAATGAGCAGGGAGGAAGAGAAGGCGCAAATTTGCTGTGGCCAATTACTGGGGGCCCACTGCAATGCTGGTGTCAATAATTGGGAATTCTTTGAGAATATCTACCACCTTGTGGAGACCAATGTTGTCCAGTACTATTACATTGGTGAAGCAAAGGCTTTTGCACCTCAGGTGCTCCTGGACCAATTGGAGAAAAGATAATAAGGCCCTGCTATTGTGAAAACTAAAAGTTATTTGATGCAGCTCAATATCTTTTGGACCGAGGAGAGCCACCATTGAATAGGCTGTTGCGCAGACTGCAGTACGCCAAGTCATCCCGTCATTTGGGCCTTTTGGGACATACCTGTATGCATTCCGTATTGAGAAGGCAAATGCTGATTTGTCAATGTAATAGAATTTGAGCATCCCCTTGGCTTTGAGGGCAGTGTAGGCTCTGCATATTTTTTTGGACGTCAATGTTGGCTGGGCTATCACAATTGTAGGGGGATACCCCAAGCTTTTTCCAGGAAAAGTGCATTCCCTTGACCAAATGATAATAAAAACAAATTGAGGCCTCAATCCCAAATGTAGTTTTTACCATGGCCTTTATATTTTCCGGTTCAAGTTGACAATCTTGGGTTATCCACTGGTGGATTGCCCAATTGTGCTCCTTGGTGAACATGGCTAAAACGCGCAAGGATTTCTCCGCGGCAAGGACTTGGCCAGTATTGATGAAGATGTTGAATGTCTTTGAGGCGTATTTGGGATCCACTTCAACAAGAGCTGCAGCTGCCTTGTAATCACCAGATTCCTGCATTAGCTTGATAAAGATGATGTGTTTGATATCAGGTATGCGCTTCTGAGCGGGCTTTGTGGGAGTTGGTGAATCTAGCTCCTGATTGGAAACTGGCTTGCAAGGCGTAGGCACCTTGGTATAGAAGGCTGCATCCTTCTTTAACACTAGCTGTTCCTCATCAGTTCTGTAGAACTCAGGCTCCTTTCCTCCTCCTGATTACCATTACTGACGTAGGGCTTGTAGCTAGTATCAAGTACAGGCTTCACCTTCTTCAGCATGTCTGACAGGACCAACTCTTGCCAGTACACAACGTCAAACACATATGAAGTAAGTTCTACCTCCTTGTCTCTAACTTTCTTGGTGAAGGTAACCTTGGTGGGCTTCTGGGTCAACTTGGGGACCCAAGGGTTTATGCTCTGCACCCTAGCAGCTTGTGCTCCTCAAACCAGCTGTGTCAGTGCAGTGTCACTATCAAACTCTTCTCTCTCATCTCCCTCCTTAGTATGCACTTGGGTTGCACTAACTCTGTTCTTTGGCCCGCAGGGGCAACTGCAACTGCAGCGCACAACGGGTGCATTATTATTCTGTTGTTGTGTACCTTTAATTTTACAATTTAATAAAATACAAAATGAAACTTAATTAAGTCACTCCTTAATTTTAAATTTTGATTTTATCTGAATATGGATATTTGATTAATATTTTTCACCTCTCATATCCCAATCATAGATTTTTTATTACTTAATTAGTTGTTTTTGGTTTTATCACTCCCATTTTAGAATACCCAAAATAATTTCCATCCATTTCCCCAGATTTTACTGCCAAATTCAAACACCCAACACAATATTTTTAAAATTTGTATTACAGATTGTGTGCCCTTTTTTAGATAGCTTGGTATCATTATTGATTACAATCCATTGCACACAACATTTGAGTGATTTTGTTTACATAGTGAGTTGCTATTGTGTTTTGGTTTTGGGTTGAGATTTGACTCACTGTGCTTGAGTGTATTTTTTCACCAATTCATATAGTAAATATTTGGGTCATTATTTTAGGGATTAGGCCATTTTATAATACACATGCTGCCCAAGTTGCAGCATAACAGTTCAATTTTGAAAAAATCAAATTACAAATGTTTATATTTAAAATAGTAATAACTAAACAAAAAGTTAATACTTTTTCACACTGTAAACTATCAAAATGAAGCTAAGAATCTTATCTTTCCATTGGTGTTAAAATGTTAATACATATAATATATTAAATATTAAAGCAAAAGCAATTTAAAAGAGCATATATCAGATTTTATTATATTATTTTGATAATGAAATAAAATGGATTACTTTAAGCTATAAAGAAATTTTTTTATAAATCAATATATTCTTTTTATTTAACAAAATTAAAGGTAAGATCAAGAGCAGTATTTCCGCATTCTATTTTATTTAAAAAGCTTAATTATTTAGGATTTTATGGTAGTTTGAAGTTAGGCATTAATTTATTTGCTGTTTAGATGAATTTTGAGGTTCAAGTGAACTGCAAACCTCAAATTAAGCATTTTTTAAATACAATTCTTTGATATTTTATCATTTTAAAAATATGCAGAACAGTTATAATTAAGTTAATACATTATTTTAATTGCTTTTCATAGATTACAAAGAGATATGATGTAATTTGATGCTTAGCTGATACACATATATCACTTGTGCATGAAAACTGGGGATTTCATTTATTCTAGAAATAAAAATTCAAGTTGAAATTGTAAATAAAGCTGTCACATCATTTCTTTCAGAATGGTGTCATAAGGCTTGGTATATAAGAGCTAAAGCACCACATAAGGTTTACTTCAAGCCATCTTCACAAAAATATATAATTCCTGCAACCAGCACTCTTTTGCAAGGCATCTCTACAAAGCATCTCTTTATCAGCAATCAAAAATCCAATATTATGGAATCTGTTAACTTTACTTCTGCCATGAAGCCATTTTCCTCACTGGGAGCATCAACAAAAAGAGAAAGAATTGCTATGTCAAAGAAAGCATTCCTCTTTGTTTCTGGAGGCAATCTTAATTCCTTCATCAATCACTTCCTCACTCAAACTGAGTTTGGAAAAACAGAGTTCATTCTTTCAACTCAAAATCAGAAACTAAATAGATAATTCACAACTTAAAGGATCTTCTAAAATCTTCTCCTCAAAAGCATCTCCCAGCCTTGAGATCTCTGGTTACTTCCAGTTACTCTTTAAAAGAGCCTACTGATATGAGATTTAATATAACCAAAAGTGAGTTTGAATACTCAAGAAAAATAAATAAAAATGTAAGCTTAAACAAAAAAAGCCAAAAAGATAATAACTATTGATTAAAAAAGAAATAATCAAAAAATAATTAAAAACTACTGGAAAATTCTTTTGAAACAAGCTAGTTTACGAGAAAGCACCAGAAAAAATTTATAAAGATATTGAAAAAGAAATGAATGAATATTCAACTGAAATAAAATATTCTATATCAAAAACAAAAAAAGGAATTTATGAAAATATGAAAATAAAAAATGAAATTTCAATATCACTTTCAACTTATTATAAATTAATACCAAAAAATATAATAAAGAGTAAAAAACAAACTGACATGTGTAATATTTGTAACTTAAAATCATCCTTAGAAAAAATAAAAGAAGAATGCAAAAGTAAAAACTTATTGTTGCCAGAATCTATAAACAGGGAATTAAAAGCTATTAATCAGCACCAAGACTTTTATGCTCATCAAAATAGGGAATATAAGAAAGATATCAATGAATTAGATAATGAATCATGTATTATAGTTATAGATTTTAAGGAGAATTTAAAAGTTGTTGGTAGTCCAATTGAAACCAATAACTGTTTTTATTCCAAAAGACCTATTTCTTTATTGGGGTTTGCATTGGTATTTAAAGAAAACAATAAAGTTAAGTATGAATACCATGATTTTTTATTGCAAATATTGTCTCATGATTCTTTGTTTTCAGGTGAATGTCTAATAAGTCTTCTTAAATCAGATAAGTTTAAAAAAAATAATATCAAAGTATGGACTGATAATGGAAACTATTTTAGATCCTATGAATTCTTATATTATCTATTTAAAGAGGCACCACAATACATTAAAAGGTCTATTAAATACAATAGATTTGTAGAATGTCATGGGAAAAGTATTGTTGATGGTCACTTTGGTGTAATATCAAAAACATTAAAAGAGAAAGAAAATCAGCTTTATATTAAGAATATAAATGATATTAAAAATATTTTTGAGCAAGAAGAAAAAAGAAAAGAATTATATAAATCAGCGCTATCAGGCTCAAATATTTCTCAAAAGCCATTCTTTTATATTTATGAAAGAAAAGTTAGGCCTATAAGGAGAGAGCTCAAAGTTAAAAATCTGTGCATTAATCTTTCATATTTGATGAAAGATGGGAATTTGTATACTTCACCTTTAACATTTGAAAGTTTATCAGAATATTCTGAGATAACTTATCATTTGAAAATATGTGATGATACCAGAGAAACAAAAATATCAGAAGATGCTAGTGGTGCATTTGGGCAAGTTCATGAAGTTGGGCAGCTTACTAGAGGGTGTATTTTAAATAGAGTTATCAGTCTTTCAAAAACAACAACATTTTTTCTGAAACAAACTAAGAATATTTATGATGAGTCAAAGATAGGGTAATAGCAGTTATAGCTTTGGGGCTTCTATTACTCTCCCATTCAACTCATCATAAATATTTTTAGCTTGTAAAATGTAGTAGCACTTAAGATATTTCCAGCAATATTATAAGGTGCAATTTTCAATTCTAAAATTGATAAATTATTTTTTTTTAAATTATCTAAGCCCAAGATCAATTAAAGATTTGAAATTGATTGTATTTTAATCTTCCTGAATAATTTGAATATGAATAATGTAATTAAGCTATAAAATAATCAGTCCAGTGCTTAGGCATAACAAGAAAAATAATGCCCCCTATATTCACTTTTTGAAGTTACTCTGTGTCAATCATATAGTTTTTTCATGAATAGTTTTATATCTTGTCTTTAAAAGAGTTACAATTAAAAGAATAATAAAATTTTAAATAAAAATCCATAGTTACACTTTTTTACTTGTCTGATGAAAAATTTATAAACTAATAAATAATATATTCTTGACAGAAATATAATAAAATAAACAATTTTTAAGTATATACTTCTTAGAAGTATATAAAACAATATAAAGAGAAAATAAAGAAGAGAAAGATACTTTTATTGATAAGAGTTAGAGTATTATATAGTATCATGGTTGGCCACATTTTGTCCATGTATGTCATGACAGTCATGAGTCTTGTCCAAGTAATGTTCCACTTAGGACTCAAAAGGTTTGATCTATGTAATAGATGAGCAATTGATAAGAGTGCCACCAACTTAATGATTAGTTTGGGAATCACACAGGAAATTATTTTTCCAAGAGGGAGTAATCTAAGATGTTTGTTGTATGTTGATTGGATGTAAACTATCTCTCACAGTAAAAGCAACATGCATCCATTAAGCTTGGTGAACAATAGACTGACTGATACTCTCACCCTGGATGAAGGATAGGTCAGTCAATAATCCTTTAGTTGTATGATTAATCAATATTAAATTATGATCAACTGATCAGAAGTTAACACAGGCTAAGGCTTCAAAAGATGTCATGCTCCAAGCTTAAATTTTGACTTTTAAAGTTTGGAAATTGATTTCCTTTGGGAATTTTAAATTTTGAATTTTTAAGTTAGTAATTTTGAGTTAAATCTTCTTCTCTTTGTTGCAACCAAGTTTCCAGACTTGCCTGCTAATGTATCTTACAATACACAGGGGTGCTCAATGAGTTGCCCCTTGATGTATCTAACAACATGAATCAATCTGATGGCTATATTGATTTGCAAGCACTTTCTCCTAATTAGGAGCACTACCAGTTTGACCTGCTGATCCCCACACAAGTTAATCCTTGATGTCAAACCTTATATGGAACATGCCACTATGTCACCCTCTTATGGCCTTGTGGCTTTCCCCATATAGTATATTAATCACAATATTCTTCAATAAACAATACCTTATTCTAATAATTCTTATCCTTTCTATTGGACTGTTGTCTTCCCCAATTCAAATACTGAACTCTCATTGGCTCAGTTGCAACAGTGGTAGCAGAAGTAGATTCACAACCTACCCAAAAGAAAATTCCCCCAAAAAAGGACAGAGTAAAGGCTGTATGGCTACTCCCCATCAAGAGACCTTCCTGCCAATCTCTGAGGGGAACATATCTGACAGGTACATCATTTACCAAGATCAGCTGGTTCTTACAAGTGTGTATAATCAACTCTGCCTTGGGCAGCGCAACATAAGCAGTACCCCACCCCAGTCAGACTTCTCACAATGCATGCTCAACCTCCAGTTGGAATCCTTCAGGGTTGGTGTCAAAGGGGCCAACATCATCAGTTGGCTCTATTCCACCAAAACTGGCCTTCATGTCTGTCAAGTACCTGAGCCCATGTGGGTTGTCACCACGTCTGGACGCCTCACAGGACCTGCTACTGTGTGGTTCACCAACTGGTCCAGCCAAGAAATAGATGTCACCTGGGTGTTGTTCAGGGACGCCACAAAGTCCTGCTATAGTGAAACCTTTTCACCCATTGTGGTGGAAACTCCCCTCTTAGCCATTAAACAGACTGGATCTGTCCCTGAATATCTTGCCACCTGGCAACAAGCCCTAGCTGCTGCCCCAGAAGCTGTGACCAACAGAAATGCCATGCACCTTACCTTGATAATTAATGAGCTCAAGCCCCATATCTGCAAGTGGGTTCCCGTAGGTTGTTGCACCTCCATCATTGACTGATACAAGGCCATTGTGGAGTCCAATAATCAGGCTTCAATGAGCTTCTGCTGTTTCAATGACGCACCACCCCAACCTCATCCCGCACCTGGCAGCGTTCACAACCAAGTAGGTTGCTGCCAGCCACGCCAGCAGGAAAATGGGGTTAAGCACCCCCACAAGGGGGAACTCCAACTAGCCCAGATTGAAGAACAGGGAAAAGTCTGGGGGTTGTAGTTACAAGAGGTTCTACAACCCCACTTGACCCTCACTCTCAATCCCTTCTTGCAAAAAAACCCTGCAACTACAACATTTATGAAGTTGAGGACCTCAGTGTCTTCCAAGTTCATAGCAACAACCCCATACTCCAAGCAAGCCACTCTTCAAATAAAGTAACTTGCTTGGCCTATCCCTTCTGTTTTAGTGGAAACACCCACAAACTACTGATAGACACTGAGGCCAATCACACTATGGTTGACCAGGCGTTTGCTGATGCTCAACAACTGGACCAATCAAGAAGGTTCAAGGCAGTACAAGTGGCTGACTCCTGTAGAGTAGCAATTACCCATGAGACAGTACCCTTCTCTTTAAGAATAGGGAACATCCAGGTTAAGTTCACAGGACCAATCATGGCAGGGCTCAGCCACAATGTCATTGCTGGCCTTGACTGGTTTTGCCACAACTGTTCTTACATTGACTAGAAATATGTCTGTAATTATCCTCAATAGAAATGAGGTTATTTTTCAGATATATTCTGTCAAGATAAATAAGTTACTTCACAATACTGTGTTTTTTAGAATAACAGAAATGAGCTAATACAAGTTCAAGGGGGGAAACTAGACTTCAATCAATGCTCAGTCAAAGTTATCCACACAGAATCAACTGTGGCCCTCTCCTTGACTACTCCACCTCCACCAGCACTTGCCGCTCTCCAGGAGGAGTATAAGGACGTTTTCAGTGAAACACTGGACCAACTACCCCCTCCCCAAGAGATCCAGCATGCTGTACAACTACAAGGGTCACTGCCCAAGGCACTCCCCCTCTATTGCCAGACGCCAAAAGAAGATGAGACCTCTGCCAGCACCTTGTAGACACACTTGACAAGGGCTTTATCTTCCCCTCACTCCCTTCATACGGGGCTTCTGTCTTCTTTGTAGCCAAGAAGGACGGGTCCCTTTGCTTGGTCACAGACTACCACACCTTAAATGAGGTGACTGTTAAGAATAAGTACCACCTACTATCAAATGACAACTTCTTTGACACACTTGCGGGTGTAAAGGTCTTTAGCAAGATTGATCTCACCACAGGGTACAACCAGGTCTGCATTGCACCAGGGGATGAGGCTAAACTGTCTTCTGCACACGCTACAGATTGTTTGAGTGCCAGGTCATGAACTTTGGAATGACCAATGCGCCTTCCACCTTTGCCATGTTGATGAACAAAGCATTTGAGGAATTGATTGGGAAATGTGTTGTTGTGTACCTTGACAACATTATTGTCTTCAGTCAAGATCAAACCACACACATCTGTTGTGTTTGGCTCCAGGTAACAACATCCTGAAGGACACAGTGGTAAATCTTTATTGCAAAATATTTGAGGTTTGAAGCTAGCCTTGGGATAGTCTTCAGGGCAAAATTAAGGACACATATCTTACTTTCCTGGAATACAAGATGAATTCATTTTGGTAAAAAGGAAAGAAAAAAGCTTGAAGAATATTAAAGCCAACACAAATTTGGATAAACTTGTCTTTATTAGGAGAATTGATTCTACTTAAATAATAGACAAGGGTCAATGATCACTCATTAGGTAGACAGAGCAGTAGAGGGGGCCACGTTGGGGTGAAGTCATACTAGGATCAGTTGAGGGCTGGTATGGCAATCTGGAATGGGTGAACATTGAAACAGACCCATTTACAGAAGGCAAGGAATCCCCAAAGTCAAAGGCAAAACCAACCAAATCTTTGCACATATCACTATTCAAAGGCCATATTAAAATAACATTAATGGTACAATTTTTGACATCTCCCCCCTCAAGATTGAGCACAGGGAGTTGATATTTGCGGAGGAATTTGGAATGAACTTGGGCAAAAGGACAGCCAGATGACAGCAGCTTCACAGTATAATTGACACCCTTCTTGAAGGTAACTTTATAAGGTCTAACCCAGAGAGAATCTAACTTATGGGCCCTGCCTCCAGTACGGTTCTGATAGTAGAGGACTAGGTCGCCTACTTGGTACTCAGGGAGGGGGGGCTCTAGAGGCATTGAGAGGCAAGAGCTCTAAAGCCTTGACTTTATAGGCAGTTGAATATGCTGTCATCTGAATGTCAATGATACAATTAGTCAAGTCTTTGACATGGGCTTCAGGATTAGCAGACATATCAACTTCAATCAAAGGGGGTCTCAAGATAGAGGGAGTTGTGGCTTCACACTCATACATCATGGCAAAGGGAGATTGGTCAGTCATTTGGTGTATACTGAGTCAATAAGCAAAGAGAGCAGCAGGGAGAAACATATTCCAATTGGCGGCATCAGAGAGGGTGAGCTTCTGCATTATGGACACCAGGGAGGAATTTGCTTGTTCAACAGTTCCATTGGTTGATGGGTTATACGGCGCAGAGAAGGATTAGTGAGTACCAATAGCTTCTATAATATATGTGATGAGGCAAGCATTAAAGTTGGTGCCATTGTCAGAAAGCAGGACTTAAGCGCAGCCATGTTGGTAGAAAAAATCTTGCAGTAGGAAGGCAGCAGTAGTTTTAGCAGTGATGTCATTGGTAGGGTGTGCTTCTACCCATTTGCTGAAATTATCAACATCAATTAAGATGAATTGGTAGCCTAAGCGTGATCAGGGAAGAGGTACTAGAGCAGCAATACTGACAGTGTGAAATGTGTGTTGAGGGGGGACTAGCTTGAACTCATGAGCAGCAGCTTTAGGTTGTTAGAGTTGGCAATCATGGCAATTAGCAATAATATCTGGGATCAGCAGGCAAAGATTTTCCCAGAAATAATTCTTCTGGAGCTAGGCATAAGTCTTGGCAACGCCTCTGTGTCCTGTCTCCTTATGAGCTTGAAGTACCACCAAAAGGCAACGGCTAGGCCTTACATAAGGTAGTTAGCAGTCTTGTACTTTTTTGAAAAGCTGGTTGTCACAAATGAGCATGTCTTCAGATATCTTGGATAGGGCAATACAAACTTTGTCTATCTTGTTCTCTCAGGAGGAAGGATGTCCAATTAACTCATATAATTGATCAGCCTCAGTAGGGTGTAGTGCAAGGATGGGCATTCTGGAAAACCCATCAGTGTTTTGGTGCTGGATTCTGGGGCAATGTAGCACAGTGAAATCATAGCCTTGTAGGCAAAGTGCCCATCTAGCTAATCATCCTTTTGGTTCTTTGAGCTGATGTAACCACTCAAGAAAAGTGTGATCAGTGATCACAGTGAAAGGAGTACCATTAACATAATGATAGAATTGTTTAACCACATGCAATATGGCAATGTATTCTTTCTCAGTGACACTATAGTTCTTCTCATGCTTATTGAGGACACAAGTAGTATACACTAAAGGGTGATCCACTCCTTCATTGTCTATTTGAGCCAGGATGACTCCAATAGGTAGGTCACTAGCATCTGTGTAAAGGATGAACTATTTATCATAGTTGAGATACACCAAGATGGGGGCCTCTTTGAGTTTTTGCTTAAGAGTCTCAAAGGCCTGTTGCTGACTAGCAGTCCATTTGAAGGGGACATTGCATAACAGTTGAAACAGAGGCTCACTAGTGTCAGCAAAATCAGGGATAAAATGTCTATAATACCTCATCATACCCAAAAAGACTTGTACTTCACGTAGGTTGGTAGGAAGAAGCATTTTGTTGATAGCCTTGAATTTATTGGTCATAGGTCAGATCCCAGTTTGAGTTACCCCATGACCCAAGAACTCAAGGTGCTCCTTGAAGAAAGCACATTTAGACAGTTTCAACTTGAGGTTTGCCTCTCAAATCTTTAGGAAAACTTCCTTTAGGTGGGCCAGATGATCAGTAAAGGTTGCACTAAAGACAGTTATATCATTCAAATAAACAGGACACAATATAGCTTCAAGTCATAAATAATGGATTCCATGGCTTGTTGGAAGGTAGCAGGGGCATTGCACAGTCCTTACAGCATAAAGATAGGCTCAAACAGTCCTTCAGAAGTGATAAGTGCAGTTTTTTATGTATCTTCAGGAGAGAGGTCAACTTGCCAGTAGCAAGATGCCAAGTCCATAGCTGAGAAGAATTTAGAGCCTCTAAGACGGCAGAGCGCATCATCTATACATGGCAAGGGGTAAGAATCCTTTTTGATTAAGGAGTTCAACTGTCAATAGTCCATCACAATGTGGTGACCTCCATCCTTCTTCTTCAAGATGAGCAAAGGTGAGGCCCATGGACTTTGGGAAGGGGCAAGCAACCAAGCGTCTAATAGCAGCTTGAGTTCCTTAGATACCTCAGCATCTTCTACCCAACTATGACAATAAGGTTTAGCACAGAAGGGGGGAGCATCACCAGTGTCAATTTGATGAATGACTCCTTAAGCTAGACCATAGTCAGTGCTATTCTTAGCAAAGATATCTGAAACCTGATCCAACAGGTCAAGTACTTTTTTCTGTTGAACTGGGGACAGTTGTGGGAAGTCCTGAGCGGTAAGCAGGGATATGACCTGTGGTTCATCTTCAGGTAAGTTGAAGTCTTGGAAAGTGCCAAAGGGATGTAGAGATAAAACATCAGGAGCGTTGAGTAGCTTGCCATAGCCAACAACCTGGCCTCTTGACACAGATATGGGGAGAGCTGTTAAGTTGAATACTGTCAAAACCGCAGGCTCAACCCGCCAGCAACATTCCAACCAAGCAGGTTTGTGACCTACAATCCAATTATCCGGTCACTCAAAGCCAGACTAGGAAGTCAACTCAAATTACCAAATCCAACAACATGAACAGATGATGATCCTCTACAGTGGATACCTTGTTTTGGCTCTTGACTCATTATCAGGATCAAGCCACCCCCTTTGTCCATCCAACCGTGTGATCACCAATCATGTTCCTGTTATCTATTGATTCACATGAACTATATAATCACTATCTCCCAATAAAGATTATTATCTAGCTTCTAAATATTTTTCCCCGTGTAACTCTTCTAAAACAGCACAGTTACAACATTGGTAGCACAGGTAGGTTTTCCATCCTACCTTATCTTGAAAAATGCTGCCTGTTGCCTGCACACGCCGCGGCCAACAAATCCTTGACAGAATTATGTCTGGCCTCCCTCCTGACTGGACTCTGTACACTCCTGGTACTGCAATACCTGATGGTTTTGTCCTATACCAAAACACAGTGATCCCGCTACCCACCTTCAAGGCCATGTCTGCACAAGGTTTCTTCCAAGCTCTGCCATTAATGCCGCAACCAGCCAAAGAAACCACCATGCCTGCCTATGTAGCCCAAAGACTACAAAGCGCCGCCTTGGAACCTTTTGCTGGGGCCAACAACGGCAACGCCGCTGCATGGATCCAGTCTGCCCAGAGCAAGCTAGCTCAGATGGAATGCCCACAGCAATTTTGGATCACAGAGATTTACATTTGCCTGACCCATGACGCTGGCACCTGGTGCAACAAGTGGCATAAAGAGCACACTGGTAAAAACTGGGATACCTTTAAGCAAGACTTCCTGGCAAGATTTGTGCTAAAAGATACAGCGCTCATGATCATTTGCTAAATAAAGAACCTGACCCAGACAGGTACCGTAAAAGAACTCACCCGCGCCTACAAGGAACTCCGCCTTTGCGCACCATTTGATATGGCCTTTGACACCCCGGCCACACACCTCATGTACTACAACGCTCTCAAGTTGCACATGATGATACATATAAACCTGGATCAGGTGACCAATCTGCAAATTCTATACTGTGAAGCAGAAAAGCAGAACAGACATCCAACACTCTGCACAAGGCACAAACTGGGAAACAGGAAAGACCCAAGGATTCCCATCCAAGCGGGCACTCCTCTTGACCACCTCCTGGAGGCAACGGGAGCAACACTAACCACAAGACCGCAGGTTTTAACAAACATGGAAATGGAAACAATGGACAGTCAAACTGTACCCATTTCTGTGTCACCGCCACACAAGGCAACCAAGATGAGGGAAAAGCCCGGGGAGAGCACTAAGCAAGCCAAGCTCTTCCCACGCAACTCCTGACTTGCCCAACAATGAATACCAACCCAAGGACGTATACCAATGTCCAATGATCCAGGTGCCCTTGGAGGATCCATTACTTTACACCATTGTCAGACATCCCAATAAATTGATGTCCTATCCTTTCCGCTTTTGCAGTTACACAGGTTCAGCACTCTTGGACCCAGGCGCAGACCAAACCTTTGTCTACAGTAGCTTTGTAGATAAGTTCAAGCTGGCCACTAATTCTTTGCAGATTAAAAATGTGGCCCTGGCTGATAAACCCCACATTGCCATGACAAGAGAAACTGCCCCCTTCTCTGTCATGCTCAAGAACCTTCACTCCACCATCCAAGGTCCTGTCATCAACTTTCCTAAGTTTGACATTGTACTTGGACTAGACTGGTTACAAAAGAACAATCCTCACGTAGACTGGGCAACCTCAGTGTTGACTATCAAGCGTGAAGGTGTCAACCACCAAATCTACCCTGACTCCGTGGACCAACTGCTCCGCAATCATGTTTTTGTGCACATTACAGAGACCCAGGACAAGAAGAAAGATTTAAAGTCAATTGACTGGGACTCCTGCCAGTACAAGATCATACACTTCAAAGACCACCAGGATACCTCCATGCCTCAGGACCGCGACATTGTGGCCTGCCACCCAGAAATCTTTAAGGAAGCATTACCTGGGCTGCCTCCTGAGAAGCATATTCAGCACTCTATCCAACTCAAGGGGGCTGTACCCAAAGCGCGACCTATCTAAGGGTGACCCCAAATGAAGACAACACCTTGCACACCTACCTCAAGGAGGCATTAGAAAAAGGACTTATCTGCTCCTCACAATCTCCCTTTGGGGCTGCCATATTCTTTGTGGCCAAGAAAGACAGTACCTTATGCCTGGTCACAGACTACTGCGCCCTAAACAAAGTTACCATTAAGAATTGTTATCCTCTACCACTGATTGATGACCTCTTTGTTGCCTTAGGAAGAGCCACTGTCTTCTCCAAGATTGATCTAACTGCAGGCTACAATCAGATTTGTATCAAGGAGGAAGATATTCCCAAAACGGCCTTCTGCACTAAATACAGCTCCTACAAGTGCGTGGTGCTCAACTTTGACATGACCAATGCCGCGTCCACCTTTGTAACCTTCATGAACAAAGTGTTTACCCCCCACATAGGCAAACACGCCCTAGTGTACTTAGACAACATTATTGTCTACAGCCCCTCAGTGGAACAGCACCACAAAGATCTGGAAGCAGTCTTTGCAACCTTGGCACAACACAAACTGTTGGCCAAGCCCTCCAAGTGCCTGTTCTTCCGTGAGCAACTACCCTTCCTGGGGCATATAGTATCAAAGGACGGCATCAAACCCAACAGTCAAAAGATACAGGCCATCTGCAAGATGCCACCACCCAAAGATAAGTTGAAACTCTGCACCTTCTTGGGAATGGTGGCCTATGTACAATGTTTCATACCTGACTGTGGCGTTTTGACTGCCCCCTTATCTATCATAACTGGCTCCAAGTCTAAATTTGTGTAGACCCCCCAACATGACCTCTATTTTAGACGCCTCAAAGAGAAGCTCACAACAGCTCTCATCCTGCAATACCCCAAACGTGACGGGGAATACCAGATGGAAACCAACGCCTCAGATGCATCCATTGGGGGAGTACTACAAATCAAAAACAGTGATGGTGACTTCCTGCCTGTAGCCTACAACTCATGGAAGTTGACAGATGGCAAGTGTTGATACCCTATCCACAACAAGGAACTGCTGGCTATTTTTCACTACCTAGTCAAATGGCGCTGCTACCTAGAACGCCAGGAAGAATTCACAGCAATAACTGATCACAAGTCACTCATCTATTTCAAGATTCAAGCAAATCTGTCACGCCGCCAAGCACAGTGGATGGAACTATTAGAGAGATTTAACATGCTCATCCAGTACAAGCTTGGGGCCAAGCTTGCCATGGAAGACGCCCTGTCCTGTCTGTATGTCTGTGCTTCAAGAGAAGAGAATGGGCTTGACCCAGACTGGCCGCTCTTAGTGCTACAAACAAAGGACAAAGGGTTCCCCCCTGGCACAACCAACATAACCAAAGAAACAGTCCTCAAGAATGAACACCTCTTCACTGACGTATATGGGACTCTTCACAGAAAGCTGACTGATGGCACAACCATTCCTTACATCCCCACACATCAGCAAGTCAACACTATCCTTCTCTACCACAGAGGCCTTGGACATACCTAGAGCAGAAATATATATGAGTTTCTAAAACATAAAGCCTGGTGGCCAACCTTATACTACAATGTCCGGGAAGTTCTAGACCAATGTGAGGTGTGCAAAAAGTTTGCCAAAAGCAAAACTCTGCCAAAGTCAGTACTTCCCATCTGCACACAACTACCTTTTAAAGTATGGGCTCTTGACATTGTTGGCCCCATGCCAGGAAAACACAATGACAAGAAATACATCATCACCACCATTGACTTTGCAACAAGATGGCCAGTAGCCCAAGCAGTAAAGGGACACACCAGCAATGACGTTCAACAATTTATTAGCAAAGAAATAATAAGCAAGTTTGGAAATCCAGAACTCCTGATAACCAACAGAGGCAAAGAGTTAACCTCCAAAAACACCAATGTATACCTTGCCAAGAATGGGGTCAAACACACCGTAACAACATCATACCACCCACAGGCCAATGGACGCGTAGAGCAGCTTAATGGTAGCCTTGTGCAAGCCTTAGCCAAACTCATCACTGGGAGACCTGAAGACTGGTATAAGCATCTACAGACTGCATTACTTGTGTGTCAAACCAGAGTGAACAGATCCACTGGAAAAAGCCTTTTTGAACTGGTGTATGGCACACAGCCAAATATCATTCAAGCATTGACAGGACCTAAACTGGAAATTCCAAGTGAAGTCCCATACACTCAGACCCTCAAGTAATGGAGGCTAATTGCAAGCAAACAGCCAAAGAGAATGAACGTCTGCAAAAGACATTTGTTCCTATCCACAATCAGCATGAAGTCAGGGACAAAGTATGGGTCATGAATGCTGACAAGAGCAAGTTGCAACCTGAAAAAGTGGGGCCAGCAATCATTCTAAAGGTAAACAACAATAACACTTACCTTGTGCAATGGCTTGGCAAACATAAAAAAGACAAGACCCTACACCATGATTGCCTACAACCCTGAAAAGCAAGACAGAAACAACAAGAGGCCGCCCTACCAGCTACAGAACAACAACTAGTTCAATACGGTGCCCAGGCTCCTGACAACCTCCCTGACAGCCTGCCCCCAGAGGAGGCCAACTTTCAGTTGGGGGGGTGTCAAAACCGCAGGCTCAACCCGCCAGCAAGGTTCTAACCAAGCAGGTTTGTGACCCGCAATCCAATTATCCGGTCACTTGAAGCCAGACTAGGAAGTCAACTCAAATTACCAAATCCAACAACATGAACAGATGATGATCCTCTACGGTGGATACCTTGTTTTGGCGCTTGACTCATTATCAGGATCAAGCTCCCCCTTCTTCCATCCAACTGTGTGATCACCAATCATGTTCCTGTTATCCATTGATTCATATGAACTATATAATCACTATCTCCTAATAAAGATTATTATCTAGCTTTTAAATATTTTTCCCCATGTAACTCTGCTAAAACAGCACAGTTACAACACTACCAACAACTGGACAGGATCTTTGGGAGAGACATCTAAGATCCCAGGGCAGAGGTAGGGTTTGTTGTGGCCTAGAAAAGGAGGAGAGTAAAGCTCTAGGAATGTGCATTCAGGCAACTTGTATGATATATGAGAGTCCAGGATGGCTTGAGAGCCAGGGGGAATGGTTAATTCAGAAGTGGCCAGGAGAGGAATCCCTTCAGACGCAGGACAGGCCATGAAAAGACACTTCATGTTAAAAAATGGGTGTGGTACTTCAAAGTGAAGACACCATTAGGGTGCTCTAGGGCACACGTCTTGAGACTTTTTCCCAGAACTTTGACAGGCTCCTCAAAGATTAAAGGAACTTCATACCCTAAGATAGAGATGTAGTCATCTTTTAAGTTGATAATCCCATTGTACTCCCTAAGGAACTGGGTACCAACTAAAAGATTGTAACTCTTTTTCTCCAAAACTACAGCAGGTGCAGCTAAGAGTAGCTTGCCAAACTGCATAAGGAGAGCAGAATAGGCCTCTATAGCGCAAGTCATGGTCAACCCAGCGGTACTATAAGACTGATGGTAGTAAAGGGCAGGGGCAAGTTTAAGCTTATTTACAAGCTTTGGGGAAATGAAATTAACAGGAGACTCATTGTCCAAAACAGCCTTGATCTTCACCTTTTGGATAGATATCTCTACACAAGTAGTAGTACAACAAAAGTGTGGGAGGACAGTCAGGATACCTTGGACTTCTGCTAATTCTTTGTCCCGCTTTTTGATCATGTACCTCAAACCTGGAAACTCCTTGTAGACAGTCTGAAGGGGAAGAAATACTGAAACATTTTTGAAAATATCATCATCTACTTTAGCAGATTCTTCAGAAGAAACAACAAGCACAGGAGACCTCTTAGCTTGTGTAAGGTATGGACAAGAGACACCCTCCTTGTCTTCTGGAAGAGGCTTGGTAGTTGTTGTAGTCTTTCCAGATAATATTTTGTAAGGGACCACAATGGTTTTGGAAGTTTCTGAAACTGAGTATCCATGGGCATCATAATTTTTAATTTCTGAATCATCCATGTCTGAATCATTGGAAATATCATGTAATAATAGCAGAATGGGAGGAGCCTCAGTGTTGGCGTGCTCAGAGTCTGCTACAGACGGGGGAATTGGAGGAGACTGGGAAGGATTGTCAACCAAGAGTGTCTCTGACTCTAGGTTGACTGTTCTTTTCCCGCCTGATCCTTGGGATTAGTACCTTTAACCCAAGGATTGGTACAGAATCAAGAGTGGTTACCTATTTGTCTGCAGTTATGGCAACCTTGGTGTCTAGGAGGATTCTGGGAGTTCACAGTAAGGATGCAAGGGACACATAAAGAAGAACCATATTTAGAGGCTTCTTGGTTCTCACACACAACAGCTCTAGAGTGAGTGAGAAACATGTCCTGCAACAGTGTATTTATGCCTTTCATGGATGAGAGCATGGCCTTGTGAGCTTTAAAATGGAGGCACAAAAGTCAATTAACTTTGTCATCTTGAGCGTAAGCCATGTAGGCTTCATGTGCTGAAAGCTGTCTACTAGTTATCAATTGCAGTCCTTCCATATAGAACCTGTCTGCAAACTTGGCCAAAGTCTCTTTGGGTTTGAAGCCAATGTGTATAAAAGCGTCCTTTTTCACTTCCAAGCTAAGGTTGCCACCAAACTCATTTATCTGAAGCTGTTTCATCTCTTCCCAAGTCTCAATGGAGAGCAGCTCTGGCACTACCACCTCCTGGTAGGTTGGGTGCAAGCAGGTTAAAATGCGCTCCTTCTTAACCTCATCAGAGGCCCTTTGCATATCTGTTTTGTAGATGGTCAGGAAGGCCAAAATGATGGACGTTTTAGGGTAAAATACTTGTTTGAAGGTAGGTTTGAAGTGAGCTTCAGGAGTAGGGCCATCATTGTTACTATCTAGCACATTTATGTGCAGGGAGAATTCAGCTTCAGATTCCAAAGGGGGTTGTTGTTCCCACAGCTGGCATACACTTTCTTCAAGAGTGGTCAAAGTCTCAGAGGTGCAGGCACCCAAGTTTTTGGCCTGGCCAGTCTGTTTTTTGGAAACATCTAGCTATTGATCATGAGTAGTCATCACAGTTGAAAGCTCAGCCAAACAAGAGGTCAAAGAAGGTCCCACCAAGAGACAGGAAGAGAGCCTATAATTTACAGAGTCAATTAACTCACTCATCTCTTGAACATCTTTTCAAGGCTGAGATGATCTTTCTTCAGATGATCTACTTTATTGGCTAGGGCAATAAAATCCCTAGCATACTGGATTTGAGGGTTCCCAGGTGTTGTAACTTCCACTATGAGGTAGTAATTACTGTTTATACACTTAACTTGATTACAGCCTATGAATTACTAAATACTAAGCTAAGATGGTTTTTCTTCTTAGTGCATATAATAAATGTATATTTAATGTAATATCAATCCTTTTTTTGATAAATCAAGGAAAGAGTTATATAGATATGAGAGATTAATAGGAGTCACAGAATGCCAGGATCCTCTGTTACACAGCAGATCCCTCTGTTGGCTTGAATCACTATTACACTAATGATTGGATGATCATTAGGTAATATGGCTTTTGAAAGGCAACTTAGTTGATCAATAGGAATACCTATCATCCAGTTCAAGAGTACTATTGCTCCCTTGTTCACCAAGATTAATGGATCAAATGTACATTACAGTGAAGGCTAGTTTAACCAATCACTTCACGACACCAGACAATCCAGGACAGCAGCTATCTTTGTCAATGAGCCCAACTGAACTAGTGATAGTCTTCACAGTATTGTAAAGAACAACAACTTCTTGTCGCAGGGTAGCAACTTGTGCTGTCAAGGTAAGCACTTGAGGATCTGGCTGTGGAGGTTTTGCAGGGCGTCCTTGACTACAAGTGGACGCATGTAGTTCTCTAATAGTGTCCCATAACTTCTGTTCCCTATCCATCATGTCATCAGACAGAGGAGAAGGAGGATCATCCTGTTTAAGCGCAGATAACTTGCTCACTTGGGCTTGAAGCTTGGCAATAGAGGCAGCCGTAGTAGCTCTTTCTTAATCAAACTCTTCTTGTAGTTTTTGGAGACCTATAGCAGCAAGCTTCACTACCTGATGTAATTGATAAAAGGAATAGGTACTAAACAAATTGAGTTATTGCACAAGTTGTTTGAAGTCAGAGAGGTAGGCATTCAGGGTGGAGTCTACTTGAGTTTTCCACGGCTGTTCTAATTGGTGAAACTCATGTAGACGTTCCCTGACGTACTCAGGTATTAACTGGTGCATTTGCTCTATAGAAGTAACCAAGCAAGCCTGAGAAGTGATAGAGTTGATGGTTATCATATACCAAGGAAAACAGGGAGTGAATCCACTTCTGGTAAGCAGCAAACTGTTCCCAGTGATGAGTGACAGCGGCTTAAAGGGACAAAATTTCTTGGACATGAAGCCCCAACACCATCTGATGATGGGCTAAGGCAGGCTGCACAAAGGATGACAATAGGTGTTCAGTGGAACCAGCTGCTATGAGGAAACTTTGTGAAACTGAGGGGCAACAATAAACTCATAGTGTTCTGCTTGATTGAACTGTAACTAAAGGCAAGGGATAGCCCCATTGCGGGCTATTCCAAGGGCAATGGCCATGAATTGTTCTAGGTCAGGGGGTCCCATGGAATACACTAATAGACAGGGACCATTTCTGAGGTTCAATACAGTGGGACAATAGGCAGGTCTGTGATGTCTTCCTCAATAGGAGGACTGGTAATTTCAGAAGAAGTTGGCTCTTGTATGGGAGGAGGAAAAGGTCCTGAAAACGTTGTTGCAAAAGGGATAACCAAGGGGCTTACAGCCCCTGTAGTGAGCACCATTTTTGTTGTGATCTAAGGCGTGGCACAGAGTCACAACAGGAAATCCTAACCTTAGGATTGGATTTGTACTAAGTCTTGGTTAGAATGGTAGCAAAGGCTATGTGATTACCTTGTGGCCCTGATTGAATAATATCTTCTAGACGTGGCTAGAGAGGCGCCAAAGTACGTGAAGACACAAAGACAAAAATGTGAATAGAACTTAAATTTTATTGGGTATAAAGATTGGGAATATATACTGTGTAGCTTTACCACAAAACATTAAATGGTAAGTAGGATCACTTGCCACAAGCATGAGTGGGGCAAGTGAGTTGCGCAGAATTAGGAAACCAAACAGTTAAATTTATCATTTTGGAAACAGACTCATTTTGAGGAGCAAAGGCAAAAGCAAGGGATTTTTCTCAAATAACCCAATAAAGGCAAAATCAATAAAGCGTGAATATTGGCATTCATGACAAACAAGCCCCAATAGCAACCTAAACAGACAACAAAAATATAAAATATCAAAACAAATGAGTGAATCTATAATAATGTTACCAACTTGTCCTAATTAAGAATAAAATCAATAATAAAAAAAGAAAATAAATATTCTGAGTATCTGTTTTGGGATTAGAATCATAAAAATATCAAATTTATCCAAACATACAAGTAACAGTGCACATTTACAACAAAAAATAATTGATATAGAAATCTAAAACCTAATTAAAAATTAACAGTAGGGACTTCAAGTTTTCATGCTACTATATATGGAGAGATAAAAATTAAAATAAATAAATTATATAGATAAACTGTTTTATTTTACTTTTACTTTTATACCAAAATAGAAGCTCAACAACAACAGAGTAACAATGACCTGTTGTGTGCCACAGTTGCAGTTGCCCTCACGGGTCAAAGATCAGAGTTAGTGCAACACAAGTGCCCACTCAGGAAGGAGACATAGGAGAGTTCAATAGTGAGGTTTCACTGACATAACCAGCTCAAGGGGAACAGAGTGCAAGGGAACAAAGCATAAATCTCAGGGTCTAGAAGCTGACATGAAAATACACCAAGGTCATCACCACCAAACTGGTAAATGATGTCACCACCAAGAGGGTGTCCTTGGTGTACAACCCTGTATATCACCACAATGGTGTTCCAGCTACCATTCTTGATCAGGTTAAGCCATTCCTTGACACCATGTAAAAGCCTTGTGTGAGTGAGAACAAAAGGGAAGATGAGAACAAGCAGCCCTGCATTTCCAAACAACAAAAGGGCAGAAGATGCTGAAAAAGGTTGCTGCATTCTATAGTCAGGTGCCTATGCCCTGTGTTGTTCCTGATCCTGTGAAGTTGCTTCCCAATGCCAAAAAGTCAAATTGCTGCATCATCCCTGACGCCACCTGCAAGACCTTTAAGAGACTCATGGATGAGATAATATACTACAAGAAGGACATAGCCATTGTTGGGATTTTGGATAAAACTGCCCATAGGCTCCGTAAAATCTACCTAAAAACAGGTAATGTCCTACTTTTGGAGAAACTCAAGTGCCAACTAATCCTATTGGTTAAAGAAAACTTGTGGGCCATTTGACAGTGGATTGAGCGTAGCTACCATCTTGAACTGGAAAATATTCAGTCAATTATTGAGTCAACTTTTGAGATTGAGGCTATATGTCCACATGCTATTGCACTGTGAAGAGTCTGAGATTCTCCTGGAAGAACCTCAGGATTTCTCTGTATAATTGGAAAAGCCCAGACAACATTGAGTACTGTCACAACTATGTCAAAACGTTTACTACTCTCAAGGAGAAGGGCACAGTAAAGTTCTTTTTACATTGACAAGTCCCCTTTTGCGTTGTCAATGCGCAATGAGTATGGGTATGTCCCCAAAGGCAAAAAGAACAGCATGTCCTGGTGTGCAGCTGTCTGGTCTGTTGCCTACTCAATGGTAGCCCTTCTTGGTCCCCTGGAATTGAGCTCTATCAAATGATCAAGGGTTCCCATAATAGTGGGACCTTCTTGAAATTTCTCTGATTGGTTCAGGAGCATCTCTGAGTAACCAGTTTGAGTGTCACTAATTTCATTGTATTGGATAATGTTGGTCTCCACAAGGTGGTAGAAATTCTTAATGAGTTCCCAGTGATTGAGCCAGGTATGGAAATTGGCTTCCAACAATTGAACACATCCAATTTGCGCCTTCTCTTCCTTCCCTCAATTCCTCATTCCTCAACCCAATCAAGGAGGTCTCCAGATAGCTCAAGCAAGTAATCAAAAAAAGGGCGCCACCTGGGCCCAAAAATTTGTTCAATTTGCTGCAGGTTGGTATCCATACCCTCCCAGCTGAAACCGTGGCCAAATTATATGGCCACACAGATTTGTTCCTTCCTGCATGCCACTCCAAGCAGCCAATCAATTAAAAGCTTTGCTATTATGAATGTTTTTGTGTTTTTTAATATTTATTTTTATTTATTTTAATTTATATTGACTCTAATTCTGTGATTCCACATGTATATTGTCAGGTATAATAAAAATTAGCAAAGTAAAGCCAAATGAATTAATTTTAACACACAAAAATAATTATTTTCATATTTTTATTTTATTTGGTTTATATTGGCGTTCTTTATATGATTCCAATTGTATACCATCATGTATAATAAAAATTAGCAAATAAAAGAAGAATGAATGAACATACAGAAATATTTATTTTTCATTATTTATTTATTTATTTGTTAAATATGAATATTTTGATTAGATTATATTGCAAAGAAATTACATACAAAAAATTTAAATTGTATTTGGGTTTAGAGCTTTATTGGGGGTGTTAGCGGCAGAATTCCAGGACTTGACGTTGAAATAAACTAGTAATTTCTATTACCAAAGAGTATGTTGACATTGGCCCTGTACTATATTGATTGCAACAGCTTGAGTACAGGGGCACTGTGATACAATTGGCCAGGAGGATTTTTTCCGGTGGAGCTGCCATCCCATATGTGGCAGATAGAATAACTGCATCCTGAATAACGTGCTCTATTGAGCTGTATCCAGAGGCAATTTTTTTCCATCTAATAAATGGAAAATTCTATCCAGCTTTATTATTGCAGCATATGGGTCACATGCTTATGCTTTAATCCCCATCATTACAACATAACCTAGGTAAACAATTAAGTGAAGTCTCAGCCCTGCAAACAGGGCTGAGAACTCACAACATTTATTGTATAGGGTACTTATTTTATTTTTAAGGGACATGGTAGTGAAGGATTTTTCCATGTTTGGCAGTATTCCAGTCTCATTAGAGCACCAGGAGGCCCCAAAGTCTCCAAGGACGCCTATAATGGCAAGCAGGACAGCAGAAAAACTGTAGCTAAGGTTGATTATTTTTTCTTTAATTTTTTTAGGATGTGTGATATTGTGTTTTTGGTTGGGAAACAGAAAAAGACATCTTCTTGTCCTCTCTCCATCTCAGGTAAGTTTTGATACAACATGGTTCTGAAAAAGTCCCAGACAAGGAGGAAAAAAGCTTGCAGAATTTTGGGGGCAGAATATGCTGGTCAAGGTGGAGGGTAGGGGCCACAGCCAAAGCCAAGACCTGCCATTCAGTGTCATCTTGATTTGGTTATAGTGCTTCAAGCTGCTCTGACTTTATAGGGTAATTTGTTTCTAATTTTTTTTATTTTGGAGCTGGCAGCTGGCGTCAAAACCAGCTGACACTCTATGTGGGGGGAGGTAGTTCCTAAAAAGTTTCAGGATATGTAGGGTTTTAGGTATTGGCAGACTACTTCTTTGTTCTCTTTTATAACTAAAAAAGTTAGTATAATCCTTTTATTTATTTAATGTTTTAGTTTTTACCTTCTTTTATATCTTTACCTGTTGCCCCTTGACAGGAGCTGCTTCACAGGACTTCTCACTAGATGATTGCTGGTCTTCTTCTGTTGGTTTCTGTATCTTTTTATTTTTTAGTTGCTCAAACATCTTGAAATCCATTGACCACGCCTCTGCAGTCACAAGCCCCTGTGGCTTGAAATGTAGGTTGGTGAGAGTATCTTTCTGTACATTAAAGAGCCTTGTTGCAAGTTTATTGGTAGTATTAAGTATCTTCTTCACAGCCTTCACAGTAAGTTTGTTCAGTTTTTCACCTTATAACACCGCCTTCTTGAGCATGTCCTTCACCTTTTGATTGACCTCCTTGATTTTAGCCACCTCTTTGTCCAACTCCTTGATTATTGCCTTCAACTCTGACATGTTTTCCTTGTTCTTACCCCAACCCCTTTTATACCAATAAAATATCCCAATAAACTATATCTATTCTATTTTATCTAATAGATATTAAATAAATAATCTGATTTTAATTATGAATTTTTATTAGCTTTAAGTAATACTATTCAATTGATATAAATATTCTGTATATTTTTTGCATATACCAATCTATTCCAGGTATCATGAATGATATATTTTGTCCAAGTAAAACATTATTTGTTCTCAAATCAGTATGTCAATTTTGACCCAAAGTACACATTAATTAAAAATGACCACTTTCACAGGTTATATGTAGATCATAAGTTGTGTTCAGCTCCTGGGGTTGACATCCAGGAGGAAACAGTGGGAAATCTTTATAAAAAAGATTTGAGGTTTGAAGCTAGCCTTGGGTTAGCCTTCAGGGCAAAATTAAGGGCACATACCTTAATTTACTGGAATGCAAGAAGAAGAATTCCTTTTGGCAAAAAGGAATAGAAAAGGCTTGAAGAATACAAAAGTTAACACAAATTTGGATAAACTTACCTTTATTAGGAGAAGTAATTCTACTTAAATAGTAGACAAGGGTCAATGATTACTCAATAGGTTGACAGAGTGGCAGAGGGGGTCACATTGGGTTAAAATCATACTAGGATCAGTTGAGGGCAGGTATGGTATTCTGAAATGGGTGGACATTGATGTCAACCCATTTATGGAAGGCAAGGAATTTCCAGAGTTGAAAGCAAAACTGACCAAATCTTTGCACATATCACTATTTGAAGGCCATATTGAAATAGCATTAATGGCGCAATTTCTGACATCATATATTTCAGAGTGTGTAAACCAACCCATTCTTAGTATCATGAACAACATGCTTTGTTAATGTACATGTTTTGTCTAAGTAGTATATAATTTGCTCTTAATGTGGTATGCTAACTATGTGCAGAGTACAAATTTATTAAAAAATCATCACACTCAGGGGTTATATGTAGATCATTCAGTTCAGAAAATATATGCAGTTAGATGGATTATTTTTATTAATTCTATTGTTTTCTATTATAACTTTAATATTTTCAAAGCGCTACAATAAAGTGAATTTAAAACCTACAAGTGCTAAGGACCAGCCAATCAGAATGATTGTACATTTGTGCTGTCTTTGTTCTTGGCTGGTATGTAGTACTTGTAGCTTTTAAATTCACTTTATTGTAGCGCTTTGAAAATATTAAATTTATAATAGAAACATTAGAATTAATTTCCATTAAAGTAGCCAAATTTAACCTATGGCATGATAAAAATCAATCATCACTGTAGTTAAATGTGAAATATATATTATACCAATAAAAAATACATACAAGCTAGACCAATATATTATAAAATAAAAATTATTGGGGGGTAAGTTTTATTGGGCAAAATGGAATTGGGCAGGGCAAACTAGTTGGCAGGCTGGATTGTGGGGGGAGGACTTGATTGGCTGGGGTGTTGGTGCTGATCACATGGGAGGATTGGGTGGGGACTAGGGTAGCTAGAGGACCCAGTGGCACATGATTGCCTTGAGCATCTTGGGGGAATTGATGATGCATGACATCATATTCAGACTCAGAAGGAACAGCAATTGGCTTGTACACCAGAGAATTTTGAGAGGGCAGCTGGGGATTCTTTGAAAATTAGCTGCTGCTGTGAGCATTCAGGGCCATCTTTGTGAACATGTCAGCAACCTTCTGATATGAAAACAGCAGAGTGTGATCATTGACCACATTAACCACCTGGCTAAAGGTTGTTGGGTTGCGCTCACAGATTGTGTCCCCAATGTTAAAGAACAGCACATCCCCCAGGTGAAGATTGTCATTGCTGTCAGGAAAATGGAGACATCATGGCTGTCTGCTTGTATTTTCTTGGAGGCCACTTCAGCGCACTCCATTTGGTGGCTCAGGAATATTTGAATTTTGAATTGGCTGAGCTCCAGGTGGCAAGAAGGTTGGAGAGGCATTTCCTGCATCAGTACCCATTGGTGTAGCTGGCTGTGGTTTGATAGAAAACAGTCCCTTTTGGGGAAGTTGCTAGGAATTCACCAATCAAAATCCCCTCCAGTTCCTTCTTTTTGCCCTTGGGGGCGTTCTTTTCACTCAGAGGCCATAATCATGAACTTGCAATGATAATTTATAGTAGGCTATAAATATGACATTGTCCAAAATAGAGGACAGGCAGCAGGTGATTGTGGTACCAATCACAGGGTCATAGGGCAAATCAGAGCCATCATCCAATTCATTGGCCAGCCAATTAGTCAGAATCAGATCACTGACTACAAGCCCATGCATCCAGAGCTGTGCTGTAAGGCTGGCAATGAATATGCCCTGGAGCCAAAGTAAGTAAAGGACCTCAATCAATCAGAGGTATAGGTCATGTTGCAGAAGGTCAAGCATGATGGGATATGCTTCATTGATCTGAGAATCTTGCTGCTTCTTTGGCTTCTTGGCCAGCTTGGTACCACTTCTCTTCAAAAGGGCCCATAACTCCTGCTTAATAACCACCTCAGTAAATTGGAGCCAAGTGGCAGTTTTGGCAATATTTATGCCACTCTGCTTGAGGCTCACACTCTTCTCTATGATTTTATTGGTTATAATTTGACGTTTTTAGGGGACTTTGGGAATAAGGAGACCCAGATTAGACAGGGCAAGATTTACTTGACCTGAATTCTTGGGCAATGATTGGATACATTTGGAGCAGGCCACAGTTTGCCAGTCTCCAGAATGTGGCACAGGTGCAGGTTGGACCTGGTCTTGGGGGTAAACATACTGGCTGTTGGAAAAGCCACCCATGGATGGGCCTGGTGACATGTACAACTTGGCCTCCTCACAGCTTGCATTGAATTGGGTGTACACAGAAAACATGGTAGTTGCGCTCCCTTTGTCAGCAGCCTGAGCTTATAGTAGCTCCTGGTACTTCTCCTTGACAACATCAAAATTACTATCACTTTAAAAACTCATACTAACAAAAAGCAAGTTATTTCTAGAAAATTAATTTTATTTAAGTGTTTGCTCCTTTTTCAGACATTCTCTCATACATAAATGGCCAAATTTAGAAGTGTGTACATTGAAAATAATGCTGTAGTTCCCTGAATAAATTTTGGTGGATTCACTCCTGAAATCCACTATTTCCTATTTGAGTCCCAAAAATAATCAATATTTTCAAAAAATGAGTTGTTTTGTGTTTGAGCTCATCACTTTTGTGACTGAATCTCATGTGTTCTCTATTTGTATCATATTTGCCATACACTCATAATCAAATTTGATATAGAATGCTTCAGGATGTGACTGGATTGGGTTTGTTTTGAATTTGAGTTACATGTGTTTGCTGTCTCATTTTTAGGATTCAGTATTTGGCTTTATTTTTGTTGTGTGATTGAATATTTTTTTCTGGCTATAGATAAATGGAAGCTTTATTGGGTAAATTGACCTTCAACTGGTTTCAGTTAAAATTTGCTTTGTGACTGAACCTATGCATTCTAAACTGACTAATATATGTTTATCTCAAAAGGTTTGAAAACTACTGTACTGAGCTTAAACATATGCATCATGACTGACTCTGCCTGCGCAAATCAAGAACAGCACAACATGACTCTCTACTACCTGTCTCCAACGCAAAACTGTATCCATACCAAGCCCAAATCCCCAACACACTGAAGAAAATTCCTAAGGTTCCACCTTTCAGCACCCCAGGGGGAGATGTTGCAACATCTTTGATTACTCCCTCTTGGGAAACTAATTCCCTGAGTGACTTGCTGAATGATTCCCTGACTAATCATTAAGTCAGTGGCACTCTTATCAATTTCCCATCTAATACAGGGATCAAACCTTTTGAGTCCTAAGCAGAGCATTACTTGGACAATTCTTATGAACACCATGACATACATGGACAATATGCGACTTCTCATGATACCATATAATACTCTAAACTCATACCAAATAAAGTACCAGTTTCTTCTTAATTTTTTCCTTTATCTTGTTTGTTATACTTCCCAGAAGTATATAATTGACAATTTGTATTATGCCCCCTTGTCTTTGAGTGCTTAATATAAAGAATTGTTATTAAAAATGAGGCCACCTCTTACCTCAGTTCTTTCTCCTGGGTTCCCAGTAGTCTTGCCTACTTGCTTAGAGTTAGCTTTTACACCAAGTTGGTTTAATTACCACTTTTTGCTTTTAAAAGTGAGTTTAAACTCTAAAAATCAGTTAGAATTAACTATGAAAACCTACTTTAAATTCAGTTTTTATGTTTTTTTGCTTTTAATTGACTTTGAAAGTCTATTCCTTGATGTTAAAGTCTTCCCCTGGCTTATATAAGCTTTACTGCGCTTGTTTGATCTATTTGGCCTCCTAAATCTCTCTGTGGCTTCCCTGGTGTTCCTATTTTTTACTTGTAGTAACTTTCCAAGCCCCACCAAAGTACTTCAAATTTTCTGGAAAATTCAAAAATTATGTTGCCTGCAGTCAAATTTGTAGTTTTTACTTTGGTGCCTGCCCTTCTTCTGATTTGGTCTACTTTGCCAGACCTCTAGTTGTGCATTTCCTCCTCTGCAAAAATGATGAAGGGGATTCCTCCCAATTCTTCTACCTACTTGACAACCTACCAAGTAGGGTCAATGACCTGCTTGCCACTGGGAAAATCTTGTCAGGAGCCTCATCTATGATGATGTGGACATGTTCTCTCTTGGTATTGCCCCAGTAAGTTATACCAAGAACCCTCCTGCAATCCTGATTCCCATGAAAGAGGAAGAGTTTTTCCCCTACCAGTACCTGCCTGTTACCCCATAGTACGCCCCCATGTGCACCCCCTGGTTGCTCCCAGGCATGTTGTTGATGTATTTGAATGCCTACATTCCTTAATTGTCCCCAGCCTTGTCCCTTTGGATACCTGTTTGAGCAGTCATCCCAGTCTTGCACTGGATGGCATCCTAGTGGCTCTTTCCCCCAGGATGGGAACCAAGCTTAGTTAGTTTATCTCCCCTCTCTTACAGCTTCATCTAAAAGCAGAGGGAGCTTCTTGGAGAAAAATCATCTAGTTGCAGACAGGAGTGTTTACAAGGAGACCTGGTTCCTGAGCAGGAGCTACTTCCAGGGCATCTAGACCAATGAAGAAGCAATCTAGAATGTTAGCACCTGCTTCTTCAGAGGCAGCAGGTGGTAGACTGCATGTTGAGTACACAAGTTCTGAGCAATCTAAAACCTCTATCTCTGGAAAAAAGTGGGCCAGGGCAGCCAGAGACATGAGAGGGCCATCACTCTCTTCCTCAACCAATGCTGCAGCCAAAGAACAAGAGGAGCTAGCATAGTATTCTTTAAATTCATTGATCATAAGAGGTGGGGCTTTAGCTTTCAATGTCATTAGGGGGAATTTGGTTGCTTGAGAGTCAGTGGATGAGCTGGCAGCAGGGCCAGAAATTCCAAAGGAGGTGCAGGATTAACTGTACAGAGCAGTACCACTTGAAGTGCCCAGAAGACATTGCATATTGGCTTTTACAGGACTGGACAGATAGACTGACATGGGTAAAACTTGATCATCTTGGTCCAGGATCAACTAGAGGGTGAAAATCTTCATAACTTACAGGAGTGGGGAAGTGCTCAACAACTTACTAAAGAATTAAAGATGTTCAGGCAACAAGCAGCACCCTTGTTGGACTTAAAACAACTTCTTTTAATCTAAAAAGTAATCATTAGTGATGTTACTAGTTGAGATGAGAGGGATTAAGTAATTAGGAGCATAAAAAATGGCAGGCGTCATTTTGAAATAAGACAGGGATCATCCATGGGTTACTGGAGAGGTATTAGCAAGAATAAAGCTAAAAAGCTTCATTTTGGAATTACTTTGGTTCTATTGTTCCAAAATATTTGTCAGTTTTTCTGCTAAAGCAGGAGGAGAAGATGAGCAACTGGAATTTGGAACCCAGAATTTGAGGTGTGAACGTAAGGAGGGAGCAGTACTGGTGATTTCAGTAGAATAAAGAGATAAGAAAACGACTGAGTATAATAAAATTGTGATAAAACTGGAAATAGAAATTGGCAACATCATGTCAGTTAAAATTGTGGTGTCCAATAAGCAAGTGAAGTATCTAACCAGAAAGAACTGACTAACCTCAATCAAACTTGAAAAAGAGTAGTTTAATAGTGTCATGGGGGAGTCTGTAAGATTCTGAAAAATACACAAAATGGGAAATAAAATACCAAATCATCAAAGAATTGAAAATTAACAAAAATTGTAAAGTTGAATTTTACAGATGGAAATCTCCAAGATAAAGCAGAGAATCAATACAGCCAAAGAAAACTAGGGCAAAAAAGGAATAAAATTGATTGATAAATGGTGAATGGATTTTGTAAATACAATCTCACAAATTGGGAGATCCAAAATCATTGCAGAGGCTGCAGCAACTGCAAAATTGAAGTCACAGACTGCAAAGTACTTTACAGATACGTAAGCAAGAGGGAATCCCATCTTTAGGGGACAATGATCTGCAAACGTTAAAAATTGATATTGGTTTTAACGCTATAGTGTTTATTGAACTAATAAAGTAGTTATAGGGGATTGGAAGTCAATATGGGGAGTGGGATTTGGTGATGATGTGCCTGGCCTCAACTTTTATCACCAAGCCTCCAGAATTCACTGAAAATTATGTGATGTCTTAAATTGATTTTGGCATCAAAAAGCACCAAATTATTGGTTTTTGAGGTTTTTAAGCCTTTTTGACTCATTTTGCAAAATTAAAGAAAACCACATATTCTTTACCACATCATATTTATTGTAAATGGCTTGGTTTAGATCAGCCAGACTCTTCATGGGTTTTTTGGGATAGCTGCTTGGGCGCTTTCTTTTGGAGGCGGGTAATTCTAGTCAAGATGATATTATCTGTGACACATGAGGCTTGTCCAGGTAATGTCTCATTTAGGATTCAAAAATTCTGGTTCATATATAACAGGAACAGCTGATAAGAGTACCACCAATTATTCATTAATTAGGGGTTTCTCAGGGAGTTGTTTTCTCAAGAGAGAGCAACTGTAGATGTTGTGACATAATATTTTTGTGTTAAAATATAACACTTATAAGAAATGCTATCAAAATTTCAATACTTTTTCAGTTTATATGCTGAAAACTTCACAATTCTATTCAAGATATTAGGTTTCTAAATTCAATTACAACTTTTGTACAAAACTCATTTTTTATGTTTTTATTCTGACACAGTAGGTTTCAAACCTGCTGCAATAAAGAATCAAATTTATATCAGAACAAAATTGGAAATTGATGAACTGTATTTAACAACTTTGATGGAATTTTGAAACATTGACTAATTGATGGATGTAACCAATAAAGATGAATGTGTGGCCTAATCAGGCTGAGACAGGTCTAACATAAAGATATGAATGTCTGGGCTGCATAAGCAACAAATTAACAATCAAATTTGCCCTGGACCAGAGTTAAAAACCTATTCCTCTGAAAAAGGTGTAGCATTTCACCTGTACTATTAATACTATGTTTTAGAAGATAATTTACTTTTTCAACTAATAATTATAAATATTCTAACTGTTATCATATTCTAGAACTAAGGGGATGCCATATATACTGCCACCATAATAATTTTTAGAAGAATTCACTAATGATTGGGCCACCAGGTCAATCATCCTGAGATATAAAGCCTAATATCTATTTCTTAAGAAAGATCTTATTACATTGGAACACTGTTGCTTTCAACCACTTCTCCCTAATAACAGCCATATTTTTGTCTTCTAGTCCTGGTTTATGTCCAAAAAGGCACCTGACTTTGCTCTTCAGGGGGTACTTGTTAATTGTTGCCACACTTTATGCTTGACTAATGTTTTGAGTCAACTGCCTTTAGTATACTGTGCTGCATTATAGCTATTTTGTTCAAACCACCAGAATTCAAGCCATATTTCATGCTGCCCTTATGCTGCCTTGGTCTCTTTCTTAGTGAAGCATACAGGCTTCCTGAACTAATACAGGCAGATGGACAGGATTATATTATCATGTCTACTATAAATGAAGACAGACATTGACTATTCTTTCTTTGGAATTTCTAATAGGTGTTGTTCTTTCTCCTTTATCTCTTTTATCATCCATTATGTTATTAGTTAAAATAAAAGACAGTGCTGTCATCATATAGAACAACCCTTATAGAAAGTAGAATTATGAGCTGAACCATGTCCCCAGATGTATAGAAAAACATCATATTGCCATTCTGGCTGTGGGCTCAGTCAGAATTTCTGCATCTGTAAACTGTGAAGAATTGTTGATCAGGGATTTTGGAAAGCTTAATTCATTAGGCAATTATTGAAAATTAACCAGGGCCAATCAATTACCCTTTCAGAAATTAGTATCATTTATCACATAATTAAATACATGATTAGTGATCCATGAAGTTGTTGCCAAGGATTAATCACACCACGTTGCCGCCACCCCAGATACCAAGCGCTGTGATGCCAGCATTAATTATTCTTGGCGCCAGAGCACTGCTACAATTTACATCAAGCGCCGGGACGCCAGCACAATTATTTGCAAGTGCCAGAGCGCCGCAATAATTAACATCAAGCGCTGAGGCGCCAGCTCTGAGAGGAAATAATGCTGAGGCGCCAGGTCTTAACATAGAAGTTTCTGTATACAAAATATGAGTGCTATCTGGTGCACTAGCAGAGGGCACCCTTGTGTTAGGTGCCATAGAATTGTGGGATTGTGCCCTAAAATGGAAAGTCATCCCTTTCTTCACCAGCACAACCAAGACTCTACAGTGTGCTGGAATATCCTAGAAGACATTGCCAGCAACTGATGATTAGTAATATGATAATACCCCTATATAAGGTGTTGGCAGTAAACGTCAAGGGGCAGATTTTGGAACCTACTTGTATAGGATTAAATAAAAGTATTCATTATAAATCAATTGGTCAAATGTCTTTCAAATCCTCACATTCAAAGGCATGTAGTGAGTGTGTGCCCCTGCCTTCCAATCCTTCTGTTGAATCTGCTGGCAAACACCAATTTTCAACAAGTGGTGCTCACTACAGGGGCACCACACACTCTGACTAACTCTTGTCCTCTGAGTCTGATGCACCTCCCTTCACCCCCAAAGATCTAACTGTATTTGGGGAACGTTAATTGGTAATGGAAACCAGTGACATCAAGAGAGACCAGCTTTTCTGTCAACAAGAGGATTTAATCAATGTAGAAGACTTACCTATACTTCCCTCCCGCCAGTACACAGAAGTTCCTGTGGTACCGCTGGCACGCCTCACCCAGGTTGATTGCCAAGACCTGGCATTGGTGGCCTCTGGACTTTTCCTTGGGTATCAACTTAGCCAGGAGCCCACCAATATCCAGTTGTCTCTCTTCCACCAACATCCCAAAGCTCAACGCCTCATGACTATATTTTGCAGTTATCTGGCAACTGATAAAGGAAACCTCAAATGCTTTCCCACCCTCAAGAAGGCAAACAACTACCTGAAAGGATTTTTTCATCCTGTGTTACATCAGCTACTGGGAGTTCAAGCCCGACACCACCTGGAGCTTTGAGACTTGGTTACATATGCGGAGCGCCAGCACCATTACCAGGACTGGCTAGTATGGCAATTAGACTCTGGGTTTAAGGAGATTTGAGCTTACAACCAAGCCAACAAGGACAATCAAGCCACTCTGGCTTACCAGCTAGAGGACCTCACCCACCAGTTAAATAATTGCTTAGTCCATGTAATAGAGTTGACCCTGAAGAATCTTGGGTTGGGCCCTTCCTGGGACGTTACCCGCCATGCCATAGCCATTGAACTATACGTAGCAGATGTCAATGTAACCAAGAGCAATGCAGATAATCTTCTTGCCAAACATGACGTCTCCTTGGAGTAACAGGGTAGTTTTCTGCGTGACCTGGACAAGAAGGTTGCCAACAATAAAGATAATATCAATGAGGTACAACGCCTTGCCTGGCAGGAGAGCAAGGAGTCCAGTAACATTGCTAATGCCGCCAAGACCAAGGTTCTGGCACTTCAAGACAACTTTGTCCAATACAATGATCATATCAAGGAAACCATTTGAGAAGAGGGCTCTCAGCGACGTCAGGAATTCTTGTCACAGTTCACCAATGGCTCAACCACTGCGGGTCATGGCTGCTCTGAACTTAATGAAGTACAGCAACAAATAGAGGATATTGCAGCCGCAAATAACAAATGTTCCTGGAAATGAAGCGGGTATGTGACAAAGGATAGCAGAATATTGCCTCCCTCAAGGCCAAGCTCAAGGAGTTACAAGCTGAAATGAAGGGACATGACAAGCAATCTACCTCCCAGCATGCCATCATAGAAAACTTTTGGAAAGGAATGGTCCAGTGTGCCAGGCTGATTGAGCGCCTTTGCTCTTCCCTCCAAAATGCAGAGATAAAGATAACAGATGCTTGGGCCAAGCTGATGGATTCCAGATGCTGCTGCACTGGTCAAGACTTGGGAGGACCTGGCCTTTCTGCTATGCCTTCTGGAGAAAGTGCCACACTACAACCCACTTCCAGTTTGGTATATGATGATGGGGCTACCTCATCCTCTTCAGGCTGTTGAAGCCTTCTGCAAGTCTTTGCTGTCCCCCTATGCCTGTTAAAACCCCACAATCACCCAGGGAGACTGGCCCAGTTGGGAGCTCTTGTACCAACTTCTTTGACCTAAGCCGCTGCAAAGAGTCCCCCTTGTTGTCGTCCTCAAGCCAAAACTCCCACGTGTTTCAAGCCAATGAACCTGCCTAAGTTTGACCCTAAAGGCAATGTACACACCTTCATCCATCTTTTTGAGATGTCTATGTATGAGGCCAACAACCAAGACAAGGCTATCACACTGCTCAATCAACTGGACGCAGCCAGTACCAATCTAATCATCCTGCACTTGCCTGAACATGACTGGTTGTACACAGTGGCAAAAAATGTACTGTTATACAAATTTGGTAGCATTCCCTGGTTTACTGAAAGGAAGAATTAGTTCTTGATGATTAGCTTCAGAAAAGACAAGTTAATTGCTGATTTTGCTGACCATTTCTATCTTAAGGCACAGATCCTCACTGGCTCAGGGTCTCTGACCGTGCATGATGCCCATATAGCCCTACATGTGGCAGTGAAATCCTATGAGGCGCTATACTTCACACTCATGCCCGCTTTCCAGGATAACTGTACCCTGGATGATATGGTACGTTACTTGTGTCAGTGTGGCAACATGTTTGGTCCCCCCAATGTCAGAACTAAGCCCTGCTACCAATTTCCCAGGACGTTTGGAGGTTGCCCCCAGCACTAACAAGTTTGTGCCCAAGAATGATATCACCAAGGTGATATGTCATTGCTGCAATTGGAAAGAGCCACTAAACTCCCAACTGTAACTCAAAGACTGGCATCCACACACTGCCTCCCTTAGAATCCAACTTGTAGAGAAAAGTCAACGTGGAGTAGAGGAGGAACTCTCTACTTCCACGCAATCCACAAACGTTCCACCTGACCTACTCTTCACACCTGACACTGGGTTCTTGGGAAATGCGCTCCATCAGGTTCTTATTGACAATGTGCACATGTTACAGACCTGTTCTAAGGTTCAGGTCTCTCAAGAGGCCACTAAGGAAGTGTCCAAGCCCTATGCTTGCCAGTTATTAGACAATGCACCTGATACAGAACCCCAACGCTTGGGTGATGCCACCCCCCTTAGGGGCGTCAATTTAGCTATCCCCATGGAAAAAAATGAAGGATTACCACCCAGAACTATGCAATAGTATTGTTAAATTCCTCTCCACTGCCAACAATTTGGACATCCATTTAGTAAACAAAATTGGTTCTTCTTATTCTGAGTGCACTTATGCTGATATTTTTATGAATAAACTCAAGGTGCAAGCTATTATTGACACTGGTGCCCCTATAAATAAGGTGTCCTCCAAGTTAGTGCGGCAAATGGGGCTTGCTCCTGATATTGATCACAAGAAACAGTATGGTACAGCTTGGCTAGATTGTACCACTGCCCAAGGAGTGTACAGCGCGCTCCCTTTACGTTTTGGCTCCCTGGCGTTCTCTGCCCCAGCTATAGTGCTGCCCAATGAAAACTATGATATCCTGATTGGAACCTTGTTCATGTGACAGTATGGAGTAAAGACTGACCTTGAGAATGATGTTCTCAAAATCTTGGGACAGGAAATCTCCTTGTATTAAAACCGCTCAACCCCAGAAATGGGCAGCCAAACTACCCCCTGTATTAACCTTGCATATTTCAATGGTGTTGTACCGTAAATTGGGATGCTGGGTCAAACATCTTCCCACTCAGGCTGAGGAGTATAAGGGACTGCCATTGCGCGCCAACTCTTCTTATACCATCCTGGCTGGCCATCAGGTGCTAATGAACATTGGATTGGATTTACAAATCCCTCAAGGACTTTACAGGGAAATAGAAACCCCCTGTAATTGCTCTAGGCTTGAACCCCTGGTTGCACCTGGCATTGTGCTCCCTAATCATGGGCACGTAAAGGTATTGCTTGCCAACTTCAATCACTCTCTTGTTGAGGTAAAACACCATCAAGTAATGGTGTACCTGCATCTATTACTGGTAGAAGAGGTGACAGATATACACAATTTTGGCACCCTGTATGAGTTCAGCCTCCCTTCAGAAGAAGTAATACCTCCTGCTGTATGCACAATCATTCCACAGGAGCAGCTGCAAGGAATCACTGTTGCTCAACAGGATGCAGCTCTTGCCCTGTTTGAGAAATACAAGGAGATATTTGCCAAGGATGACTTCAACCTGGGGTGTGCACGTAACACACTCCACTACATTAATACAGGTGGGGAACATCCTATACACCTCTGTCCCATATAAATTTCCTGTGTCTCTGACGCCGCTGTAGATGAGGAAATTGGGAAGCTGGTCCAACTAGGTCTACTTGTTCCCTCCAAGAGTCTGTGGTTGTCTCCAGTACTCATATTTAAGAAAGATGGGAGCAACTGTGTTGTCATTGACTACTGCAAGCTTAATAACATCACTAAGAAGGACTCTTATCCCCTTATGTGTATTAACAATCCACTTGACTGCCTGAGAGGCGCTAAGTTCTTCTCTGCAATGGACCTAATATCTGGATATTAGCAGATTGAATTGCCTGCCAAGGAGCAAGATAAATGCGCCATCATCACCAGTCAAGGCCTCTTTCAACCTACTCAAATGCCACAAGGGCTGTGCAATGCACCTGCCACATTCCAATGTGCCATGGATGACATGCTCCATAAACTCAAGCTGAGCTGTGTTTTAGTCTATCTGGACAATATCAATGTCTTTTCACAAACATTCTCTGATCACCTTCAGCACCTTGAGGAGGTCTTCCAGCAACTAGCGGCCGCTAACCTTAAGGTCAAACCCAGGAAGTGCGACTTCTTTAAGAATCAGCTCAAATACCTTGGCTTTGTGATCAACGCAGAAGGATTACAGCCTTAGCCAGCCAAAGTCAAATTCATAGAGAAAATGAAGGTGCTGTCCAATAAACAAGATGTCCAAGTTTTCCTGGGCATGATTGGATATTATTGGCGCTTTGTCAAAGACTTCTCAAGGAAGGGGAGGCCCTCTTCCACTTGCTGAAGAGCAATGTGCAATTTGACTAGACCCCAGCCTGTCAACAAGTCTTTGACACCCTACGCTTGAGCCTCATAAATGAACCAAACCTGTGATATCCAGACTTCAGCTGCAAATTCATCGTTCAAACAGATGCCTCACTGACTGCTATGGGTGGTGTGCTTTCCCAGGTGGATTCCAATGGTAAATAACATCCTGTAGCTTACTACAGCAAAACTCTGAACGTCTATGAGTGTAACTATACTGTGACTGAACAGGAGTGCCTGGCAGTTATATACACATACAAACAATTTTGCGTATATCTACATGGCGTCCAATTCAAATTAATCACATATCATGTATCATTACGCTGGCTCCAGAACTTGAAAGAACCTGAAGGGTGTCTAGAACAATGGGCGCTAAATATCCAGGCCTACAACTTTGAAATATCACACAGAGCAGGAGTCAAACACCAGAACGCAGATGGGTTGTCCCAACTACCAACAGTAGCCCACCTAGCTGATGTCTCTGACCTACTATATGATAAAATGTTGGCAGGCAACTACCAAGATGAGCCTACAAAAGTTCAGCGCACACTAGACAGACTCCTGGAAGACACCAAGATCAAAAATGTGTGTATACTGAAACATACCTTAGAAGGAATAAGAATAATGCCCAGATCATCAGAACGGGCTGATCTAATAGTTTGCGCTCATAAGGCAATAGGGCATGTTACCTTCCAGAAGACACTTGCACAACTGAAAACCACATACTTTTGGGAAGCCATGGCCTTTGATGTACAAAAACACTGAGCTTCTGTAAAGAATGCCAAGGAGAAACCCCGTTCAAAAATTCAACAACCTACCACTTAGCTTGGCCTAACTTTGCTTGGCACACCATCTCAATCAATGTTGTAGGACCCTTGCCGGCCAGCAACATTTGCACCAAGTACATCATTGTTGTAATAGATCACTTGACCAAATGAGTGGAGGCAAAGGCGGTACGTGACTTAGGCGCTAACACTACTGCAAAATTCCTACTTGAACAGATCATATTATGTCATGGTTGCCCCCAAGTTATCCTCACTGACAATAGCACCAACTTCACTTCCCACGTGGTGACCAAGCTTAATGAACTTATGGGAATCCAAGGAGTATTTTCAACACCTTATCACCCTGAGTCAAATGGAATGGTAGAGAGAGTTAATGGGACCTTAGTAGGCATCTTGAGGAAATTGGTTGCTAGCTGCCCCGCTGAGTGGAAAACTTTCCTGCCACCAGCCATCTTTGCCTACAATATTGCCATCCACTCCTCTACAGGGAAATCACTATTTCAACTCTTACATGGCAGGCACCCCGCGCTACCCCCCATCCTATACTCCTGTATTGGAGTTGAAGACACCCAGTCACCCCATGTGTACCAACAAAGGCTGGTCCGCACATTGATTCAATTGCAGTCAGAAGCCTATTCCAATACATTGGCCAAGAAGATAAGGAGCCAGGAAAAGTATAACAACCAGCAGGCTCCTCTTCAGGAGTTCCAAGTAGGTGACTGGGTGCTCTTCCATAACACTCATGGATTTGGCAGAGCGCACAAACTGGCTACCCTATGAATAGGCCCATTCAAAATCATTTCCCGGACGTCCATAGACACCTATACTATTAAGGAGATTAAGGACAGATGGATGATCAACTGTGTACATGCAAAATTCCTGAGGAAGTTTGTAAAGAGCCCCCCTTTCAAAGAATAAAGCAATACCAAAGCAAATAGTTAATCATATGAAGGAGTGAACAGAAGGATCAAAACAAAAACCAAAATAAAATTAAAACTATAAACAAGAAATAGTGGAGCAAGCCTTAATTTGGCTAGCTATTCAGAAGGACGGCTTCAGGAGCCAGAGGAGGAGGACTGATTACCTGGAGTCTTGCCAGAGGTACCTGTAGAAGGAGCATTGTCTGCGGGAAGATGGGGGATGGAACGACGGTTTGGTCAGAGCAAGGACTTTTTGATACAGAGAGAGGTACCAGAGGAGCTACCAGCTTGTACTTGTTGTTGTTCACTTGGTTGCAAACAAAAGCAAGGACCACCAACATTTGGCACCAAGCCAATTGGGAATTGTGGGACATACCAGTCCAACCGCACAGGGGCAAGCAAAGATTCCTCTCACTAACTAGACACCCCCATCCACCACAAGCAGAGAAGGCAGAACCTATAGTAAGGCAATTGAGCAGCACATCCTCCATGTAGGAGTAGTATGCTGGAAAAGATACCTTAGACTGATAGGCCAGCCCACAGAAGTGCTTGAGACAACGCCTCACAAAACCAACGGCGCCAGAAGAACACACCTTGGGAGGATACCACATAAAGTGTGCAACAGACACATCCAAGGAAAGATACAACTGCAGGTTGTAATCCTTCACTGCCTGCACAAACAGACGCAGGGCTAAGGAGAAACTACAGGGTGTGTTGGCCTGAAGATCAAGCCCAAGGGTACGTGAAAGCCCAGAGTTGGCAGGCTGCTTCAATGCCCAGATGCAAGCAACCTCTCAAATGTACTGATTGCGCTGAGTAATGATGTAGATGTGCTGCAAGGAAAAGCCACTGGCGTCTTTGGCCGTGACGTACAGACAGAGGTGGACCTCTCCAACTAGTTGCTCCACAGCATAACTACCGTGGTAACGAGCTTTCAATTGGATTAGTGTCACAGCTTTGTCTTTGGCAAACAGCGCCTGGACATACACGTATAACATCTCTTTGTGATGGCTTACCCCAAAATGATTGATGATGGCAGGGTAAGCAGAGGGCAGCTCCTCAGAGTTGTGACAAGCACAAAGTAGTGCGGAGGGCGTTGCAAGTGATGAGAAAGCAGTTTCAAGGACAATATTGTTGGTCCAATTGTGCAGATCCTAAAAGCCAAGACAGGAGAGTCAAACAAGCGGTGCCTCAGTCTCCTCAAAAATTGAGTCAGTGATTTCTTCCCCTTCAACATGTGTGATGGTGCTACACTCTGACCCTGCCACCGTGGTATCACAGTCCTGGGCCTGCAACTGACAACTGTTTGCAGGAAGTAGCTGATTCAGGAAGCAGACCCGGGAAGAGCGCGGCATACACATAAACGCCTTACAATCTTTGGCCGTCATACTAGCAATTAGACCTTGGTTGTGACGGAAATCACTGGATAATATGAAGCTGTTTCTAAATGATGGGGAAATTACCACCCAAATCCACATAGAATTGATTATTAACCACCAGCGCGGCTTCAGATATTTTTTTGTGAAATTTTCAATTGTAACTCCAGGATTAAGTAGAACCAGTAGTCCTAACCAGAGTAAACCAAGATAAATGACCTGGGAAAGCATCAATGCATCTTCAGCTTAGAATTCTGGGCATTGAGAAGGGACACAACTTTCAGTTTCAAGAATGGGGGGAGGAGCTACAAAATTGGCTGGCATAAAATTGACATTTGGAGGCGCCAACGACAAAGTTCCAGATGCTGAGCCCCATCTTCCTGAAATGATTTGGTTCAGAATCATATTATACAAGATATACCGTAACAACCTGATCACAGGATGCATTTTTAAAATTTAAATTTTAGAACTTGGGATAATTGATTTTTATTGAGTAAATTTAGGAGGACTCAACTCTTAGAGTTGAAACAGGGAAAACTATTCAATATATATCAGAAAAATTGACTAAGCAACACCACCTGAGTCTTGACCTCCTATTCCTTCCATGCCGCCAAGTAAGTATCTGGTCCAGGTTGCAAAGAACCCTTGCGTGACTAGTCTCTGACAACCATACTGATTAACAAGCTCATATCAGGTGACTCTCATATTACGTTGATTTATCAACATCAGTTTGAAAGGGGGAGCTGGTTTCAGCTGGCGGACTGGAGCAGCCGTGACCCATTTCTGATCAACCATTTAGTTTAAATCCGTTAACTCAGTCAATTTTGATACAGGTTTTCTGGCCTTCCAAGCCTTCTTACTTGGACGGACAATACCCGGCATTATGGAATCTACCGTGACATTGGTAGGCTTGGTGCAAGGAAGTTTGGTTGCTATTGTTGGCGCTCATGGGAGAAAGAATGAAGAGTAGCCCTGGTCAAGTGGGGGTATATGTGAAGAATTGTTGACCAGGGATTGTGGAAAGCTTAATTCATTAGGCAATTATTGACAATTAACCAGGGCCAATCAATTATCCTTTTGGAAATTAGTGTCATTTATCACATAATTAAAGGCATGATTAGTGATCCATGATGTTGTCGCCAATGATTAATCACACCACGTTGCCGCCACCCCAGATACCAAGCGCTGTGATGCCAGCATTAATTATTTTTGGCGCCAGAGCACTGCTACAGTTTACATCAAGCGCCGGGATGCCAGCACAATTATTTGCAAGTGCCAGAGCGTTGCAATAATTAACATCAAGCGCTGAGGCGCCAGCTCTGAGAGGAAATAACGCTGAGGCGCCAGGTCTTAATATAGAAGTTTCTGTATATCAAATATGAGTGCTATCTGGTGCGCTAGCAGAGGGCACCCTTGTGTTAGGTGCCATAGAATTGTGGGATTGTGCCCTAAAATGGAAAGTCATCCCTTTCTTCACCAGCACAACCAAGACTCTACAGTGCGCTGGAATGTCCTAGAAGACATTGCCAGCAACTGATGATTAGTAATATGAGAATACCCCTATATAAGGTGTTGGCAGTAAACGTCAAGGGGCAGATTTTGGAACCTACTTGTATAGGATTAAATAAAAGTATTCATTAGAATCAATTGGTCAAATGTCTTTTGAATCCTCACATTCAAAGGCATGCAGTGAGTGTGTGCCCCTGCCTTCCAATCCTTCTGTTGAATCTGCTGGTGAACGCCAATTTTCAACATAGACCTTAAGAGCCAATGTCAGATGCCAAGTCACAGGTTTGCCCTGATTCCCTATGTTAAAACACATAGGTTCCACTCTGACAGACAACTAATAACATGGCTCTCAGTTTCCTGACAAACTACATGCTTGAATCGGGTTTTATTTTGTTCTAGGCTGACTTAATCTCATTCATAAATCAAGGTATTTGAGAACTGATTCACTATTGTATTGAGTAGTTTATTTGGTGGCTTCTGTGTCAGGACTTTTATATTTTTTCCTACAAAAGAGTGAATAAGAAATGGCTGGATGAGAAGCCACGGCTTGTATTCTCGAGTGAATTGGTATTGGATGACTTAGGCTAGTATTTGGATAGGTCTACCCTGAATAATTTACATGTAGCTGCTTAATAAGTATGGCAAACTCCGCAGGATATAGATTTCATTGGTTCACTGCAACTATTGCACTATCCAGTAAATTATGTCGCTAAGTGCTTTTCGAGATAGCCAGAGAAGCCCTTCTAGATCTACAGGGTCCTATTTGAAGCTGCTGCGACACTTGAATTGTAAGTTAGTCGTTAGTAGGTGACATCAGAAATGAGGTTAGAAGAACTATGACTATTAAGCTTAACAGGTAAAAGCCAAATCACATCTGTCTACTTGATCCAACGTACTTAATGAGTCTCTGATACAATTGCATAAATTATTCAAAAAAGTTGAGGTAGAACCAATCCATCAGTTGGCTCAAGTGATTACAATAGTTCAACTTCGAGACAGCAGAAGAGCTGAGTGATAAGGTTTCGTCGAGTTCCTGGAACTTAACGTGTTTAGATTGAGTATAAATATACCCAACTGCGCTATAGAAAATTTAAGAGAATAATTAAATATAAATTTCGTTACAAAATATGCATATATTTCACTTTGAACAATGAAAGGTTGCTAATTCAAGTGATGGATATGTTAGGCTATGGAAAATAAAAATGAAAGTTCCCTGCCACGCAGCCTTATATGAAAAGGAGGTCTTTTGATCCAAAATGAAAAGCCACTGTCACTGAAAAGGACAACTTTCCTTATTTGTATTAACTTTATAGCTTCTTGTTAAAATACATCAGTCTTTAAAAGAATATACACATGTGGGTTATCTTGGTAAGAAACGGTGCTGTGATAAAGCTTGCATCTATAGTGTTGTCTCAAAAAATTTCACAAGAGAAATAAAGCTGATTACGCATTGATAAAAATACTACGCCTTTAATTATAAGAAGTATTTATATCTTGGCAAGATATATATACAGATGCATTAACCCAGCTAATGATTGAAAAACTATTCCCAGAAAGCTAAATATAAGGCCCAGTGAGATTTATACAAAAAGATGTAGCTAGCAGTAATCCATTGAATCAAATTCAATGGGCTCACGGGAATAGGTGTGATGACGCTGCTTGTTCTGTATCCTTGTTGACAAGATGGGCGCTGGAGCAGGAGGTGCCGCATCAACTAAGAAGCGAAGCATACGCAGTTGGGTACGAGCAGTAGACTCATTGTTATGTAAAGCGTGCGCCGCCAACTCAGAATACTGTGTGAGTACGTCAACAGCGGCTTGGCGAATTTGATCTGACGAGTCGTCACTAAATGGATTGGGGCTTGCTTTAATTTCTTCCATATCGTAAGGCTTTTGACTTGAGTGTTTCTTAGATGAGGTACCCCTGAGCTATAGAGTTTTAAAGCTTAAAGGTTTTTTGTGGATGATAAAGCTGTATAACTTTAAGCCTAAACAAGGAAATATAAAATATCCAACCAAAATGTTTGAGTGGTGAAAAATCGTATATTTCCACAAAACTTAAACAAAGCTTGATCTCTAAGTTGATCGACGCTCTCCTTATTCTAGCAAGCCATTAAACTTGGCCAATAATATTCTCTATCTTACAAGGAGAAACTTGTGTCTCCGACTGCTCCTGATTATAACTCAGTCCAAACATTTGGGTCATTATTTTAGGGATTAGGCCGTTTTCTAATACACATGCTGCCCAAGTCACAGCATAACACAGTTCGATTTTAAAAAAATCAAATTATAAATGTTTATATTTAAAACAGTAATAACTCAACAAAATTTAATATTTTTCCACACTGTAAACTATCAAGATGAAGCTAGGAATTATATCTTTCTATTGGTGTTAAAATACTAATATGTATACTATTTTGAATATTGAAGCGAAAGCAATTTAAAAGAGTATATGCCATGTTTTATTATATTATTTTGATAATGAAATAAAATAGATTGCTTTAAGCTTAAAAAGTTAATTTTTCAATCATTAATATATACTTTTTATTTGAAGAAATTAAATATAAGATCAAGAGCATTATTTTTGCATTTTATTTTATTTAAAAATCTCAATTATTTAGGATTTTATGGTAGTTTGAAGTTAGGACATTAATTTATTTGCTGTTTAGATGAATTTTGAGGTTCAAGTGGGCTGTGAACCTCAGATTAAGCATCTTTTAAATATAATTCTTTAATATTTTATCACTTTAAAAAGATGTGGAAGAGTTATAATTAAGTTAATACATCATTTTAATTGATTTACAGTGATTACAAAGAGGAAATGATGTAACAATGATGCTTAGCTGCTCCACATATATCACTTGTGCATGAAAACTGGGTATTTCATTTATTTTAGGAATATAAATTTAAGCTGAAATTCCAATAAAAGCTATCACATCATTTCTTTCAGAATGGTGTCATAAGGCTTGGTATATAAGAGATAAAGCACCACCTAAGGTTTACTTCAAACTATCTTTACAAAAAGATATCATTCCTGCAACCAGTACTCTTTTCCAAGGCATCTCTACAAAGCATCTCTTTACCATCAATCATAAATCCAATATTATGGAATTTTTTAACTTCACCTCTGCCATGCAGACATTTTTCTCATTGGAAGCATCAATAAAAAGAGAAAGAATTACTATGCTAAAGAAAGCATTCCTCTTTGTTTTTGGAGGCAATCTTAATTCCTTCATCAATCACTTCCTCACTCAAACTGAGTTTGGAAAAACAGAGTTCATTCCTTTGATTCAAAATCAGAAACTAAATGGGATAAATGATGGCTTAAAGGATCTTCTAAAATCTGCTCCCCAAAAGCATCTCCCAGCCTTGAGATCTCTGGTTACTTCCAGTTACTCTTTAAAAGAGCTTACTGATATGGGATTTAATATAACCAAAATGAGTTTGAATACTCAAGAAAAATAAATAAAATAAAAATTTAAGCTTAAATAAAAAAAGCTAAAAAAATAATAACTATTTATTAAAAAAAGAAATAATAAAAAATAGTTAAAAACCTACTGGAAAATTCTTTTGAAACAAGCCAGTTTACAAAAAAAGCACCAGAAAAATTTATAAAGACATTGAAAAAAATGAATGAATATTCAACTGAAATAAAATATTCTCTATTAAAAACAAAAAAATATGAAAATATAAAAATAAAAAATGAAATTTCAATATCACTTTCAACTTATTATAAATTAATACCAAAAAATATAATAAAGAGTAAAAAACAAACTGACATGTGTAATACTGTAAATTTAGAACCTGAACGTAAAAATGCGGGATTGTCAAATCCTTGGTCCAAATTTTGAATCACTTTTGCGGGCAACTCAGCTGAGTGAAAAATAAAATATTTAATAAAATCAACCATTTATTTTGATTTTTTTGGTTTATTTAAATTGGCAAATTTTGAATCTCTTGAGCAGATAACTCAACTAACAAAAGACAAAACTCAGCAAATAAATGCGGGATACATGAATCAGAAATGCGGGATTCTAATGTATGATTTGAGATTTCCTGTATTTCAATCAAATCATGGACATCATGTAAAAATTAATGAATCTGAAATTGCAGGATTGTCAAATCCAAGAACCAAATTTCAAATCATTATTGCGAGGAATTTGAAATAAATACAATTTATTGGTGTCTCAAAAAGGATGCTAAAAGATATAGGGTGGATTTGTGCTAATTCTTTTAGGAATCATAGGCATTCTCAAAAATCACCCTATTGCATTTTAGGACGGCTAAAATTTAGATGCTTGATTACAGTAGATTTCAGAAGACACTAATAATAAAGTATTCTTAGTAGCAATAAATGAATACATAGTTAGTAAGCTAATGGTTTATCTTTCCCCCCTCTCCTTCTTTCTTGAAAAGAAGTTTTTGGCCCCGGCTACGCCGGGGGCCAAAAAACTTTTAAAAAATTTCTGCGTCATCAGGAGAGTAGCTCATAAATGATTATATGGTTTTATGGTCGCTATTTTAGTGATTTAAAGTGCAGAATATTGCATCATTTCCAGTTTAGATAATTTTTCATTTCACTTAATTTCATGCCTAAACATGGGTGTTTAGATTGGATTTTTCATTTGATTTTATCCAGAGTGGAGCTTCTTGATTTGGGTTGATTTGTCCTAGTTACTTACTGTACATTCAATTTGGATTCCAGTTCCTGCAATTATTATTTGAGTTTACTAGTGGCATTCAAAAGCAATTTGAAATTTGGTTCTTGGATTTGACAATCCCGCAATTCCAAAAAACATAGTAAACTTAATGGAAATGGTTGATGGATTTGAACGCTTCAAATCTGATTCCAGTTAATTCATTTTGTCTATTGGAAATATGCGGTTTGACTTGAACTTTGCAAAGTGTCTATGAGTTCCCGCATTTTTAAAAATTCAAATAAATACTCAAAAAAATCAATTTAATTAAAAAAAGGCTATCCTGCAAAAGTGATTCAAAATTTGGACCAAGGATTTGACAATCCCGCATTTTTACATTCAGGTTCTGAATTTACAGTATTTGTAACTTAAAATCATCCTTAGAAAAAAGAAAAGAAGAATGTGAAAGTAAAAACTTATTATTGCCAGAATCTATAAACACTGACTTAAAAGCTATTAATCAGCACCAATACTTTTATGCTCATCAAAATAGGGAATATAAGAAAGATATCAATCAATTAGATAATAAATCATGTATTATAGTTATAGATTTTAAGGAGAATTTAAAAGTTGGTGGTGGTCCAATTGAAACCAATAACTATTTTTATTCCAAAAGACCTATTTCTTTATTGGGGTTTGCATTGGTATTTAAAGAAAACAATAAAGTTAAATATGAATACCATGGTTTTTTATTGCAAATATTGTCTCATGATTCTTTGTTTTCAGGTGAATGTCTAATAAGTCTTCTTAAATCAGATAAGTTTAAAAAATATCAAAGTATGGACTGATAATGAAAACTATTTTAGATCCTATGAATTCTTATATTATCTATTTAAAGAGGTACCACAATAAATTAAAGGGTCTATTAAATACAATAGATTTGTAGAATGCCATGGAAAAAGCACTGTTGATGGTCACTTTGGTATAATATCAAAAACATTAAAAGAGAAAGAAAATCAGCTTTATGTTAAGAATATAAATGATATTAAAAATATTTTTGAGCAAGAAGAAAAAAGAGAAAGAATTATATAAATCAGCACTATCAGGCTTAAATATTTCTCAAAAGTCATTCTTTTATATTTATGAGAGAAAAATTAGGCCTATAAGGAGAGAGCTCAAAGTTAAAAATCTGTGCATTAATCTTTCATACAGTAGTTTCAAAAGCTATGGCAACAAGCAAAATGAACTCAGATTTAAACAAAATCATTTCAGATTTAAATGAAATCCAAGTCGCGCGAGATTCAGGATTCAAATAATTTAAATATTGTTGGTTAATAAATGAAATGTCAAACCAAAAACAAAATTTCACTTGCCCATTATACAAAATTATATCAAACATCAAGTGGTGTAGTTCAAACCACAAACAAAATGAACTGACACAACAAGTGAAATGAATGGATGCTATTCTGGAGTATATTATAATCCAATCAGGATTCATATGAGACACCAACAGAAGGACCAAAATGAAACAAAATCTGAGGAATCTAGAAGCAAGATTACACAAACACAAAACAGAATGAACTCACACAAGATGTGCAGTATGAGCAGCCTAAAATAGAAAAATAACAATATAACAGCCAATCAACAGCTATTCAATTTAGGAACAGAGGCATTTTATTCATTTTCATGGATCCTGATTTGTATGGAATGGTTTTGAGAACCTTCCAAATATGAACTCAAGATTACAATAAAAATAAATCATAAAATTTTTAAAATTTCTACTTTTAGTGATTTTATCCTAGGTTTTTTTCAATATGGTTTTTAACAGCAACATATTCAACGGCACTAGCAGCCAAGCCAGCAGCAGCCAAGCCAGCTTCAATGGAGGCGAGGCTCAGGACATGGAGGCACCTGTTTATACCCAAGCCTTTGAGGCGGGTAACAAGGAAGCTGACCTGTTACTGTCTCCTGACCCATACAGCTTTAACTTGTTTGAGAGTCACTTTGTGTCTAGTGCTGCCCCCGCTCCCACACCCACCCCTGCACAAGCTGCCCACCAACCAATCAATCAGGATGGCAACCTCAATTTGGAACAACTTCCTGCCATCGCCCAACCTGCCCCTCCCTCAGCCAATCAGGCTTCAGCTCCCCCCGCCCAGTGCCCTAAACGCAGAATTATCACTGCCCAAATTCTCCAAGAAATTGTGGCACTGAATCTACAGGGTCTGTCATGGGACCAGATCACTGACCAATTGCAATTTACCCAAGCTACTGTCATGCGGGAATTCAACAGCATGATGAACAGGGGGAATCAGATTGGGGCGGCCAAGAAGCCCAAGAAGGCCCAAGAGTCCCAGATAACTGAGGCCTACCCAATCATGCTTGACCTCCTCCAGCGGGACCCCAAGCTTCCCTTGACCCAGGTCTGGAAGCAACTTGCTCACCATGGCATTTGGGTGTCTGAGCGCATGGTGCAGCTCTGGATGTACGGGAAGGTGGCTTCTGTACGGGTTCTTACCAATTTTGCCGGCGACCAATGGGATGGTGCTGAGGATTCCCTGTATGATCTTGAGATTGAGGCAACCCTGGTCTGATGCCTGACAAGTCTGTCAGATGATGTCATTTTCATCTCCTACTACAAGTTATCAATTGCATTTGACAATTTTGGTGAGATGGGAAAAGCCGCCACCAAGAACGGAAGGAAGAAGGTCAAAAAGGGGATGTTCATTGGTGCATTTCTGGCTGTGTCGGCCAAGGGTTTTGTCTATTATCAGACAAACCCTGATTTTGTCAATGGGTACTCATACAGACACATCCTTGGTGGATTGCTCAACTCCTGGGATGGCTCAAATTCAAAGCATCAGGTTTTCTTGAGCCACCAGATGGAGGGTAGCTCCACTGCCCTTGAGGCCATCCAGGGACGCGGGCAACAAGCCTCTGTGTACCCAGCTGGCCATGCCGACGTCCATCTGGGTGATGTCATCTTCTTTAACATTGGAGATACACCCAGGAACACCGCCCTCAGGCTTTCAACAACCTCTATCTTGGGGTCCTTGACCACAGTTCTCTCTTTGGTCACCAAATGGTGGCTGACTTGTTTGCGCAAATGGTTTTCCATGTGAACATGGGCAGCCAATCACGTAAGGATAAGCACCTTCCACCTCGGGCCACTGCCACTTACCAGCCCATCCAGCCAATGACCAATGAGGAGTACAATGAGCGGTATATGGCGGCCATCACGCGCAATCCTCCTGCCTCCACCCCTGCCACCAACACCCCTCACCTGCAAGCCCCACCCACCCAATCCCAGACTCCCCAGGCCTGCTCAGAAGCACATCCCTGATGTCAAACCCGTCACTCTTCCCCGCCTCAATAAACCTCCTGTCGCTGAACATTTCTATTTATATTATCATTATTTTGAATTTCAATTGTTCAGGTTCTCTTTGTTTATAGTTGGGTTTATTCTTTATGTTCAGCTTTTTTCTATAAAATCATATATTTACTATGTTGTGTATCTAGATCCAGAACATAGTTATTTTTAGTACCCAAACCCAGCCCCCTGTGAAAATATTAACAATGACTTGGTGATCAACTGAATTTGAATTAGAAAATTATAGTGTTAATTGTATTTAGATAAAGTTGTTACTGATCCAAATTCAAAGCCTTAATGATAAACTTTAAGCCAATCAGGAGCCAAGTGATAAAGTGATTGTTGTGACATAAAGGGTCATTCAATAATTCTTTGATGCATGTGCGCTAATTCATATGATTGGCTGGTTGTTTTGCCATTGTACGCAATTGCCGCTGTGGCAAGTTGTTGATGGACTAGTGTTAACTCAGCGGCTGGGTTAGCACTAGTCCACCAACAACTTGTCACAGCAGCAATGGCGTACAATGGCAAAACAACCAGCCAATCATATGAATTAGCGCACATGCATCAAATAATTATCAAATGACCCTTTATGTCACAACAATCACTTTATCACTTGGCTCCTGATTGGCTTAAAGTTTATCATTAAGGTTTTGAATTTGGATCAGTAACAACTTTATCTAAAAACAGTTAACACTATAATTTTCTAAAAAAAATTAGCTGATCACCAAGTTGTTGTTAATATTTTCACAAGGGGCTATGTCAAGCGCCAAAAATAATATGGTAACCAAGGAAACAATGCCACACAAAGCAAACAACACATATTGAGATGTGTGTAAAACATATACAAAATGGGTAAAAAGATGGGATAATGTAGTAAATGGGAAAACAAAAAGAAATAAACAAAGAGGCAATTGTATCAAAATAATACAGAATTTATTGGGGCAAGAGCTATAAAAAAATATGAAAAGGTTAGTAAAAAATCAATGAGCAAATTGGAAAAACTTCTAAAAGACCTTGACTTGGCAATTGCCAAAATCAAAGAAATTGACTGCAAGGTCAAGGAAAAAGTGAAGTCTGCCATCCTTGAAGGGGACAAAATTGAAAAGGTGTCCACCAAGTCACTCATTACCAAAATACCAGACACCCCTGAGAAGACAATAGAGCACCTACTCAACATTCAGAAGCCAGTGGTTGAAGGCTTGCAATTTGAGTCCTTTGCCCTCTCTGCGCCGTCTGTCTGGACGGACAACCATGAGATGCATGCACATCTCAAACCCGCCAAGAGGGCACACAAGGAGGACACTGAGATGCCTGCACAACTGCTTGTGCCAAGGGTGGCAAAGCCTGCCAAAGCTGCCGGCAAAGAAGAAACCCAAGATGGTAACCTAAGAAAATAAATTTAATAAAAATTCATAAATACTTATCTTTTTTAGAAGATGTTGATGGCAAACTCCGCCAGGTCCTGGTTCCTTTTGTTCCCCCCACCTTCTACTCAAATTTTGCCACTCACGTGGCCAAGCAGGTTTTCCTGTCCCCCCTGTCTTGTGGGAGCTTGAAGATAGGATTCACGGTGCATTCTCAATGTCCAGGGAGGCATTGGCTGGGCTGACACATGAAGAGGGGGCATCTGAGTGGGCAGTTACTGCCTACAAGGATGCTCAACTGGTCTGCCTGGACCCAGTTAACCTCAGTGGATTTTACTGTGTAAACTCCATTGAGCTTGTTTGGGACGTCCTGGCAACGCTCCCATTCAAGAATATACCGGAGATGGGCCAGGCTCATGCAGCTGCTTGCTTCTGCTTCCCAGTGGAGCATACCCTGTCCTACTTGCTGGAGAACTTTGGGCGCGCAGTGGCAAAACTGGCTGTTGCAGACGCAACAGCCGTAAAGAAGTCAAAAATCCTCCTGGCGGACTTTGGGCTGGCCTGGAGTGCTGACGGGACAGGGGTCCCAGAAGCTATGGATCTTACCTTCGGCAAAACTAAACATGAGAAAAAAAATAAGCGCAGTATACAACAAACTGTGCAAGTTTACAGAAGCCTTTTCTGGGCAAAGGCTTCACCTTGTTGTTTACCTGGGGTTCCTATTCTACTTTGGAATGGGCGCCAATGTAGAGAGTCTAGATGGGGTCCTTCTTGGAATCAACAAGGCCCAGCTTGCACTTGATGGGAAGAAGGTCCCCCCCAATATGACTCAGTGGACCACATTATCAAGGACACCCTGGTCCTGGCTAGAATCTACGGGTTTGCAGCCCCGCCTGAGAAGCTGCTGCTTCACTCCCACCTAACCATTCTGCCTTTCACCAGCAGGCAGGAGTATTTTAACCAGGGTGTATCCACTGTCCACGGTGTGGCGGTGGAGGTTGTGCGCCACCTCCATCACAGGGTGGGTACATACTGCCGAACCCATTATAGGTGCTCCTAATATATCCTCTATTCCAATAAATATATTTACCCTTTAGATTATTTTTATTATAATTAATAATTTTATAAAATAATATTTTAGCAAACATTACTTACAAAATAAATTCCAGGGAAGGTTTTAATAAAAGCATATAATATATGTCAATAAAATCTACTTCTAATTTGTATGATTTACATTTATTTTTTTAGTTTGCTTTTTATATTTATTTGCCAAAAATGATATTGATGTGTTTGCGTAATCCATTATCAAGCGTTTGGGATACCCTTGGATGCAATAATAAAAATGATTATAAATAAATAAATTACTAACCTTCATTGATGGTGCTGCTGAATGTGATTGCGGGCTTGGAAACATCTAAATATAAAATGTTAGTTAATGAATCTTGATTAGTAAATTAGAGGATATATAAAAAAGTGGGATAAGCTAAGCCTTTAATTGATTGGCTGATTTGCAAGGCACGCGGGGATAAACAAATCAGTGTGGCCATAGAATTTGGCCACGGTCTCAGCTGGGAGGGTATGGATCCCTGCCTGCAGAAAATCAAAAAGGTCCTCTGTTCCAGTTGGGGTTCCTTGCTTGACAACTTGCTTGAGCCACCTAAAGACTTCCTCAATGGGATTTAGGAAGGGCAAATAGGTGGGGAGGAAGAGAAGGCGCAAATTTGCCGTGGCCAATTGCTGGGGGCCCACTGCAGCGCTGGTGTCAATCATTGGGAATTCCTCAAGAATATCTGCCACCTTGTGAAGACCAACATTGTCCAGCACAATTACATTGGTGAAGCCCGGGCTTGTGCGCCTCAGGTGCTCCTGGACCAATTGGAGGAATGATAGGAAGGTCCAGCTATTGTGGGATCCCAATATCATTTGGTAGAGCTCAACCCCCTTTGGACCAAGGAGAGCCACCATTGAATAGGCTGTGGCGCGGACTGCAGCACGCCAAGCCACCCTGTCATTGGAGCCTCTGGGGACATACCCATACTCATTGTGCATTGACAAGGCAAATGCTGATTCATTGATGTAGTAAAATTTGACCATCCCCTTGGCTTTTAGGGCAGTGTACACCTCCACGTATTTTCTCCAGGTCTCAATATTGGCTGGGCTGTTCCAATTGTATGGGGATACCCCAAGTTTTTTCCAGGAAAATCACATTCCCTTGACCAGATGGTAGTAAAAGGAAATTGAAGCCTCAACCCCAAAAGCAGACTTAACCATGGCCTGGATATTTGCCAGTTCAAGATGGCAGTCCCGGGTAATCCACTGGCAGATTGCCCATTTGTGCTCCTTTGTGAGCATGGTCGACACACGCAAGGATTTCTCCGCGGCAAGGATTTGACCCGTGTTGAGGAACTTTTTGAAGGTCTTTGAGGCGTACTTGGGATCCACCCCAACAATGGCTGCGGCTGCCTTGTAATTGCCTGATTCATGCATTAGATTAAGCAGGATGATGCGTTTGATGTTGGGGATGCGCTTCTGAGCGGGCTTTTTAGCAGTGGGGATTGACTCATTGGCATTGGGCAAGGCACAGGGCATAGGCACCTTGTTGTAGAAGGCTGCAACTTTCTTGCACACCAGTTGTCCCTCATCAGTTTGAAAGAACTCAGGCTCCTTGTTGTCCTCCTGATTGCCATTGCTGATGTATGGCTCATAGCTAGTATCAATTACAGGCTTCACCTTCTCCAGCATGGCTGACGGGACCGACTCTTGCCGGTACACAGCGTCAAACACATACAAAGTAAGTTCTACCTCCTTGTTTCTAACCATTTTGGCAGTGGTGACCTTGGTGGGCTTCTGGGTCAGCTTGGGGACCCAAGGGTTTATGCTCTGCACCCTAGCAGCTTGTGCTCCTTGAACTGACTGTGTCAGTGCAGCGTCACTATGGAACTCTCCTCTTCTGCCTCCCTCCTGAGTAGGCACTTGTGTTGTACTGAGTCTATTCTTTGACCCGTGGGGGCAACCGCAACCACAGCGCACGACAGGTGCATTGGTACTCTGGTGTTGTGTTCCTTCCATTTTAAAATTTAATAAAATACTAAATAAATTTTAGTTAAGTTACTCCCTAATTTTAATTTTTGCTTTTATCTGAATATGGATATTTAATTAATATTTTTCCCACCCAATATACCAATTTTAGATTTTTTATTTCTTAATTAGTTATTTCTGGTTTACAATGCCCATTTTTGAATACCAAAAATAATTTCCACCCATTATCTCATATTTTTTGCCAAATTAAGCACCCAAAACAATATTTTTAAAATATATGTTTCAGATCTTGTGTCTTATTTTAGATGCCTTGGTATCATTCTTGATTACAATCCATTGCACAAACTGCGTGAGTGATTTCATTTATTTTTTGAGTTCCTATTGTGTTTTGTTTTTGGATTGAGTTTTGACGCACCATGTGTGGGTGTATTTTGTCACCAATTCACATAGTAAACATATGGGTCATTATTTTAGGGATTAGGCCATTTTCTAATGCACATGCTGCTCAAGTTGCAGCATAACACAGTTCAATTTTGAAAAAGTAACTAAGTACACAATTTATATTTAAAACATTAATAACTCAATGAAAAATTAATATTTTTTCACACTGTAAACATCAAAAGAAGCTAAGAATCTTATCTTTCTATTGGTGTAAAAATACTTATATGTATACTATTTTGAATATTGAAGCAAAAGCAATTTAAAAGAGTATATGCCATGTTTTATTATATTATTTTGATAATGAAATAAAGTAGATCACTTCAAAGCTAATAAATACTCTTTTTTCAATACACAGCAGATGTTTTTTATTTGACAAAATTAAAGATAAGATTAAGAGCTTTATTTTTGCATTTTATTTAATTTAAAAAGCTCAATTATCTAGGATTTTATGATAGTTTGAAGTTAGGATGTTTTTATCACTGTTTAGATTGATTTTAAGGTTCAAGTGAGCTTCAAACCTCAAATTAAGCATTCATTAAATGGAATTCTTTAATATTTTATCATTTTAAAAATATGCGCTAGGGTTACAATTAACTGAATACATCATTCAATTGATTTGAATTGATTACAAAGAGGATATGATGTAATAATAATGCTTAGCTGCTTCACATATATCACTTGTGCATGAAAACTGGGTATTTAATTAATTTCTGCAAACATAAATTCAAGTTCAAACTATAATAAAAACTATCACACTATTTCTTTCAGAATGGTGTCATTTAGCTTGGTATATAAGAGCTAAAGTACCACAAAGCTTCTAATCCAAAAGACCTTGTTCAAAGGCCACATTCTGATCATAACTACTCCATCATTAAGGCACACATCAGAGATCTGACCTAATTAAAGATTCAAAATACTACCATGTCCTCAGATAAATTTACTTCTTCCATGCTACCCTTTTTTTCCTTGGGAGCTTCAACAAAAAGAGAGAGAATTGCAATGTTAAAAAAGGCATTCCTCTTTATTGCTGGTGATGATCTTGATAATTTCATCAAGCACTTCCTTACTCAAACTGAATTTGGGAAAGCTCAGTTCCTGCCAACTATTCAAAATCAAAAAGGCAATGAGTTCATTGAAAACTTAAAGGATCTCATGAAATCTTCTCCCCAAAAACATCTCCCAGCCTTGCAATCTCTGGTTACTTCCAGTTACTCTTTAAAAGAGCTTAATGATATGGGGTTTAATATAACCAAAAGTGAGTTTGAATACTCAAGAAAGAGAAATAAAAATAAAAATGTAAGCTTAAACAAAAGAAGCCAAAAAAATAATAACTATTCATTAAAAAAAGAAACAACTAAAAAAATAATTAAAAAATTGCTGGAAAATTCTTTTGAAACAAGCCAGTTTACAAAAAAAGTGCCTGAAAATTTTTATAAAGATATAGAAAAAGAGATGAGAAATTACTCAACTGAAATTAAATACTCTCTACTTAAAACAAAAAAAGAAATATATGAAAATATGAAAATAAAAAATGAAATTTCAGTTTCAATTTCCACTTACTATAAATTAATTCCTAAAAATATAATAAAAAGTAAAAAACAAACCAATATGTGCAATATTTGTAATTTAAAAAATTCACTAGAAAAAAAGAAGGAAGAATGTGAAAGTAAAAACTTACCATTACCAGAATCTATAGACAATGACTTAAAGACTATTAATCAGCACCAAGACTTTTATGTTCATCAAAATTGTGAATATAAAAAAGATATTAATGAACTAGATGATGAGTCTTGTGTTGTAGTTATAGATTATAAAGAAAACTTAAAGGTTGGAGGTGGTCCAATTGAGACCAATAATTGTTTTTATTCAAAAAAACCAATCTCATTATTAGGGTTTGCATTAGTTTTTAAAGAAAACAATAAAATTAAATATGAATATCATGATTTTTTGTCTCAAATATTATCACATGATTCTTTATTTTCAGGTGAATGTCTAATAAGTCTTCTTAAATTAGATAGATTTAAAAAAATAAAAAATATAAAAGTATGGACAGATAATGGAAATAATTTTAGATCATATGAATTTTTATATTACTTATTTAAAGAGGCACCTAAATATGTTAAGGGTTCTATAAAATATAACTGTTTTGTTGAATGCCATGGAAAAAGCATTGTTGATGGTCACTTTGGTGTAATATCAAAAATTTTAAAGGAAAAAGAAAATGTACTTTATATTAACAACATTAATGATCTAAAAAATATTTGTGAGAAAGAAGAAAGAAGAAAAGAATTATACAATTCAGCTTTAACTGGTTCAATTGTTTCCCAAAAAGCATTTTTTTATATTTATGAAAGGAAATTTAGGTCTATAAAAAGAGAGCTTGAAGTTAAAAATCTGCGCATTAATCTTTCATATTTGATGAATGATGGGAAGTTATATACTTCACCTTTAACATTTGAAAGCTTCTCAGAATATTCTGAGATAAATTATCATTTGAAATCACGTGATGATACCAGAGAAACAAAAATATCAGAAGATGCTAGTAGTGTATTGGGGCAAGTTCATGAAGTAGGGCAGCTTACTAGAGGGTGTATTTTAAATAGAGTTATCAGTCTTTCAAAAACAACAACCTTTTTTTCCGAAACAAACTAAGAATATTTATGATGAGCCAAAGATAGGGTAATAGCATTTATAGCTTTGGGGCTGCTATTACTCTTCCATGCAACTCATCATAAATATTTTTAGCTTGTAGTATGTAGTAGCACTTAAGATATTTCCAGCAGTATTATAAGGTGCAATTTTCAATTCTAAAATTGATAAATTATTTTTTTTAAAAAAATATCTAAGCCTAAGATCAATTAAAGATTTGACATTGGTTGTATTTTAACCTTTCTGAATAATTTGAATATGAATAATTTAATTAAGTTATAAAATAATCAGTCCAGCACTTAGGCATAACAAGAAAAATAATGACCCATTTGTCCCAATTATAGGATACAGTGATAAAGATATATTGGACAGTTGGACAAACTGGAATCATGGAATTGCCAAATTTCAAAGCACAATAGTTCATTTCTGCACTGATAAACTTTTAGCTTGAGGATTAAATAAAATTCAAGTTAATTTAACCTCCATTTTATAATTCAATATTGTGTTTGCTTACCTGGTGATTAGAGCTCCATGATTCTAAGCGCATTGATACAAAGTGATATTTTGTTTAGTATTTATCTTTGATGTAGTCCAAATCAGGTAGGCTAACTTTTTGGGGGGAAGCACAATCTTATTTGAAGTTCAAGACAACATGTAGGCTACACTATCTCAAAAACAGCATCTCAAATTAATTTTGAGATGCCTTTTTCTGCTCTAGGAGATATTGAATTGCTAAAAATAATAAAATAATGACATCTTTGAAATTCAAATATAAATTTATAATATGATATCTCAAAAAAGTTATATCTCAATTTTGCCATTCTGAGTCAAATTAATTAAACCTTATTCTGCTAACTTTATTTAAATATAAAAACACTTAGTGTCCCAGACATAGTTTTCTGGGTGTGGCTAGGCCAAAGTGCTGCCATCCAGAAAAATAGGTTCTGAAGCCCTGCCTTCTTGCAGTGATCAAAGATTTAAATCTAGCAATCAATCACAAGTGAGTGATGGCAAGGAGAATTAAGTCCAAGTGGGATGTAAATGCTCTGCACTCCATTTTTCAAAATCTGACTGCCTGATTATCAAACCCTGACCTTCTACAAGGTCAGGCAACAGCTTAAAAAATCACTTTTGGTGATGTCTGTAAACTGACCAAGTACCAAACACTAAGGATGTCACCTCATCAAGATGCACCCAAGAGCTTTAAGTAACAACAACTTTCAACAAACTATCTTAGTAGTTTGATATTTTCACTTTGATAAAATATCTTTTCTCATAATTCATTTATTCCAATAGCTTTCCATAAGATCTTTAATAACAAGATTGTTAGACTCTGCATTTTTATCATTCTGAACATCTTTCTCCTCATGAAGAAATGATTTCTGACATTTGCAAAATTGAGTGTAAACTCATCTGCGCTGCTGACTCCTTGACTGTGATTCAAATCAAAGTCTTTCTCTTATATATCTGCATTGGGATATGTCATGCTTTAACATATTTTCACTTTAAAGGTTATCATCTCCAAGTAAACATACAGTGTCTTTTTCTCATTGTCAATGTTATCCTTATTTGGGTGTATATTTCTCATTTGATCAACATCAGAAATCTGCAGACCATGGTATTTTATCATTCACCAGATGATATCCTAAGTCTTATAACTTTAGAAAAGTACAGGAGAACATGTGATTTTGGTATAACCTGCAGCCTTTAATGTTTTTTGTCTGCAGAAGTAGAAAGTCTGACTGGACCCAAAGCCTGAATGATTTTAGATGCTCTTTCTACTTCTGGATATAGGTTCATAAGTTGTGTTGTTATATTTTACTATAGATAATTATACTTTATGATGATAATATTATCTTTTTTCTACTAATAAAATATATGGGAGGATATATTTAAGTAAATAGAACTTGGATCAATCATCATGTCAGTACAAGATCACCAGTCTTTTATTCTAATGCACTGGCTCTAAAGCAGCCCACACTTTTCTGAGTTAGCTTACAATTCTAAGTGGAGACTGAAGTAGCATTAGGGCAACATAACAGAAGACCCTGCCTTTTCTGGGTGAATTTTGGTGGAAGCTTGCTTGACAACTTCCTTGACTTACAGTGTTTTTTCTAGACACACTGCACAACTGAATTCCTTAACCAAGCAGAATCAGTTGTCTGCCTGGGCTATTATCCAGGACTAGCTAGCCAGTAGTTGGCTACTAGTTCACAGAGAGGATTATTTCAATTAATCAGAGCTACCCTGATACAATAGGCCCAGAGCCTTTTATCTTAGAGTGTTTGGCATGGCAGCCCAGTCCATGGTGAACTCTTCTAGATGTAATGAAGATGACAGCCCTCTTGGTCTGGGATGTAATTAAAGTTTAGAGTATTAATTATTATGAGATTTATGTTTGGATGCCTGTCAGTTGAACTAATTAATTGTAAAATCTCTTCAGATTCTGTTCATTAATTAGAAACAAGTAATTTTTTAATGCCAGGATATGATTTGGTCATTGATCCATTGATCTTTTGGCCTGCATGCCTGCCCGCATTTTATTGTTGGAACTATTCCTAAGAGCAATTAACTTCTGGCCTGTGTTAATTAGTTGAATTTTTTAATTAGTCAATATCCCAAAATCCTGACAATCAATTATGACAAGATCTCACACTACTTCACCATGACACTTGGTGTGGGGTATGTTTACAACATCTCAATTTACAACATTAATCATGTATTAAAATAAGGTTATACCAGTACTAAACCAAAGCATGGTGTATATTATCAGAATATGTCCCTATATTATTAATCCAAGACATTTATAGTAAAAGCAACCTAAGAAAGTGATACTAAAGCAACCTTACTATTCATTATCACTTATATTAAAAAACACATTTGCTATATGAATCCTACTTCTTATCTATACATGTATACATTAAAGAAGATTTCAACAATAAAAAATATAAGTGGTTTTAAAATGTAAGTGATTAATTACACCATTTTGATTTACTTCATCCCAATTTTCACTGGGGTTCATATCACCCAATTGTTTTGATGTGCACAATAAATAAGGAAAAATAAGGAGAAATTACTTATGCTGCCATAATACTGTTGTAACTATATTGTAGGATGCAGTTACCAAGAAGGAAAAGAAGATAAATTGGTTCAAAATAGGATTTATTAAAAAAGAGAAGAAAGGTTTTATACCCTGTAATAGGCTATCAGGAGGTGGCATGTGAAAAGAGGTTTCTTAATGTTACAAATGAACCAATGAAAAACTCAGTATTTAATTGGGGAAGACAACAGTCCAATATAAAGGACACAAATGAATAGGATAAGATAAGTTTTATCAATTGGTATTGTGACTAATATACTATGTGGGGAAGCCACAAGGCCACCAGAGGAGCAACACAGTGGTGGGTTCCATGTAAGGTTTGGAGCTGTGTAATAACTTGTGCAGGGATCAGTGAAGTCAAATTGGCAGTGCTCCTAATTAGGAGATAGTGCCCACAATTTAATCTCACCTTCAGATTGATCCATGCTGTTAGATATGTCATGGGGCAACTCATTGAGCGCCCCCTGTGTATTGTGAGATACGTTGGCAGGCAGGAGGGAAATCTTGGTTGCAACACTCCCCTTTCCCCCTGTTTTTTGTCAGGAACCAGGATTGGAACTTAAGGGAAAGCTGGGAAGGTTTTCACAAAGAGTCTTTGTGTGGGGATGGTGCAGCAGGAGCGCAAGAAATCATGGTGGAGTGTCTTGGTGTTTCCTTGGACATCTTCAACCTGGTAATTATGGTTGTTGTAGACAGCAGCCACCTTTAAGGGCCTGAGATGATTAGGTACCAATTTGGCTGAGTTAGGGTTGAGAGCATAGACACGGTCACCTACAGCATATCTTACTTTGAGGTGCTTTGTCCCCCCTTGATCCTTTCTTATTTGATGTTGCGGGCCTTGTCTTGCCATTGACTCAGGGAGGAGGTAGCTACAGGGGGGAGGTTCTGCAGGAACTGTGGACTTTAGCTTCCCCTGTTTTATCCCCTGCCAGACCATCAGGGGTCCTGAAGACTAAGGCGCTGGGGATGAAGCCAGTCCCCCAATTGATCCTGGAACATAATATGAGTAGGGTAGCAGGTAGCTGCTCAGTCCAAGCGGTGTTTGGATGCTCTTGGGAGATCTTGGCAATCAATTGTACTAAGGAACCATTCAGTTGTTTTACACACCTGTTTGCTTGAGGATGATAGGGGGTGGTGACTACTTTTTAGAGAGTGTTCTTGGCACAGTATGCCTTCATAACACTTCCTACAAGCTCCGCCCCTCCTGTTGGTAATGAGATTCTTGGGCCTCCCAAAGCGTGCTATAATTTCCTGTACCAATGAACCAGGTAATGGTAGTGGCTGTATGGTTGGTAGAGCTCACGCTACAGGCCAGCAAGTAAAATAATTGATTGCTGTGATGATATATTTCTTGCCCAGCTTGTCCTCTGGTAGGGGGCCAACAATGTCAAGAGCCCACTGCTTATAGGGTTGCTTGGCTTTGATGGGTAGAACAGATTTGGGCGTAGAGGGCTTGGATGTATTTTTTTCACACAGGACACACATTTCAAGGAGGTCCAGGATGTCCTGGTGCATGCAGGGCTACCAGACCTTGTGCTTCATGATTTTAAAGAGCTTGCATCCTCTGATATGACCCAAGGTGCGGTGGTAGTATAAGATTGTGTCTCCTTGTTGTGTGGTGGGAATGTAAAACATCTTTTCACCTGTCTTTGCCTGGCAGCAGACATTGCCAGCATCAGTGTGTGAACTGGCTTTTGTTGTCCTTCTGCCTGGAAATAGTCACAGAATTGAGGCCTTCATAACAAGTGGTTTCAGGTTGCAGGTAGAGCATGGGCCAGTCTGGGTCCAAGCTGTCATCTCCTGTGATGAACACTACAGAGAGTCTGGATATAGTGTCAGCTGTGACCAGCTTCTTCCCAGGTTTGTATTCAATACACAACTGGTACAGGGACAGACGTTTGACCCATCCTGCCTGATGTTGGGTCAAGTGTGACTGGGTATTTAAATACTGAAGAGACTTGTGGTCTGTTAGAACCCAGGGTGGAAATGTGGCCCCTTCCAGGTAGCAACAGCATTTCTTGACGCAGTGCACAATGGCTGCTAGCTCTTTATCCTGTATGGGATATTAATGCTCTGAGTCAGTGAGTTTTTCTGGATTTGTAGGCCACAGGAAGGAAGACACTTTCATCAGTTTTCACTCTCAGCACGCCCCCTATGGCCCTATCAGAGGCATCAGTTTTGAGTTCATACTGGCAATTCTGATTGGAGAATTTTAGTACAGGTGTGTTTGTAAGCTTCTGCTTCAACATCTCAAAGGCCTGGTTTCTGGCAGGTGTCCAGTGGAAGCATTTTTTGGTGTTTAAAAGTTTGGTAAGAGGTGCAATCAGTTCTCTGCAGTTGGGGATGAACTTTTACACATAAGCAACCATGCCCAAGAATGTACACACCTGACCCACATTGCTGGGGGGTGGTATGCTTGTGATTGCCTCAATTTTGGAAGGGTCAGGCTTTATTCCTTGGGCGTAGATGATGTGCCCCAAGTAATAAAAGCTCTGTCTGGAGGAATTCACATTTAGAAGGCTTGGCCTTTAACTGATGTTTATTAAGGATGTTGATTACAGCACAAAGGTGTTAGAAATGTGTTGTTTAGTCTTGACTGAAGACAATAATATCTTCAATATACACAACAGCACATTTTCTAATCAGGTCTTCAAAGGCTTTGTTCATCAACATGGCAAAGGTGGAGGGAGTGTTGGTCATTCCAAAGTTCATGACACAATACTCAAACAACCTGTAGCTGTGTGCAAAAGGCAGTTTTTGCCTCATCTCCAGGTGCAATGTGGACCTGGTTGTACCCTGAAATGAGATCAATATTACTGAAGACCTTTGCACTTGCAAGTGTATCAAACAAGTTTTCAATTAGCAGCAAGGGGTACTTGTTTTTGACTGTCACCTTGTTTAGTGTGTGATTTTTGGTTACTAATTGAAGGGACCCATCCTTCTTAGCTACAAAGAAGACTGCAGCCCTATATGGCAAGAGGGAGGGGTGGATGAAGCCCTTATCAAGCGTGTCTACAAGGTGTTAGCAGAGAGTTTCATCCTCCTTGGGCGTCAAACAATAGAGAGGTTGTATATTGGGTAGCAACCCTTGTAACTGGACAGCATGTTGTATTTCTCTTGGAGGGGGAAGTTGATCTAGTGTTTTGCTGAATATGTCCTTGTACTCTTCAATAAGTGATACTGGTGCTGGAGGTGCTGGTGTGTCTGAGGGGGGAGGTGTTGTGGGTTCAGAGAAAATGAATTCCACTGAACACTGGTTAAATTCCAGCTTCCCCCCTTGAAGTTGTAGGAGCCAGTTTCTGTGAGGCAGACAAACACAGTGTTGTGAAGCAACTTGTTCATCTCAATGGGGTAGATCTGGAAGCCTATCCCGTTCCAGTTGAGTGTGATTTCAGAGGTATCCCGGTTGATATAGGGTTGATTATGTCAGAGCCAGTCAAGGCCAGCAATGACATTGTGGCTGAGGTCCGCCATAATTGGCCCAGAGAGCTTAACCTGGATGTTCCCTATTTTCACAGAGAAGAGTACTGTCTCATGTGTGATGATCACCCTATGATAGTTGGCCACGTGCACTGCTTTGAAGCAACTGGGTACTTGGTTTAACTGTTGGGAGTCTGAAAATTCCTGGTTGACCATGGTGTGATTGGCCCCAGTGTCTACCAAAAGTTTTTAGGTGTTCAATGGAAACAAAAGGGGTAGGCCAAGTGGATGATTTTATTTGATGAATGACTGGCTTGGAGGGCAGGGTTGTCACTGTGAACTTGGAATACATCTAGAGTCTCTGCTTTGTGTACATTGTAGTCACAGGGGTTCTTGGCAAGGAGAGATTGAGAATGTGAGTCAAGCAGGGCTGTAGAACCTCATTTATCTACAACCCCCAGGATTTTCCTGAGCCCTCAATCTGGGACAACTGAAGCTCCCCCTTGTGGGGATGTTTGCTCCCATTGTCCTTCTGACAAGATTGGTGGCAGCCTAATTGATTATGGGCGCTGTCAGGTGCAGGACAAGTTTGGGAAGGAGAATCATTGGCCCTTTGGGATCTCATTGAGGGCTGATTGTTAGCTTATACAATGGTCTTGTAGCAATCATCAACAGAGGTGCAGTGTCCTACAGCAACCCATTTACAGATGTTTGGTTTTAATCCATTGACAATGAGGGTGAGTAGCATTGCATTTCCGTCAGTGATGGCTTTGGGGGTGGTGGTAAGTGCTTGCTGCCAGGCTACAAGGTACTCAGGGACACTACCTGTCTGCTTTATAGCAATTAGAGGGGTTCTTACTACAATAGGCAAGAAGGTTTTTCTGTAGCAGGATCTGGCAGCCTTCCTAAAAGTGGTCCAAGTGACTTTGTGTTCTTGACTGGCCCAGTTGGTGAACCATACTGTGGCAGGCCCCATAAGGCATCCAGACGCAGTGGCAACCCACATGGGCTCAGGTACATGGCATATACAGAGGCAGGATTCTGTGGAGTGGAGCCAACTGACAATGTTGGCCCCCTCCACACCACTTGTGAAGGATTTGAGTTGGAGGTTCAGCATACGTTGCAAGAGGTCTGACTGTGGCAGCATGACACTGGAATCACACTGCCCTAGGCAGAGACAATTATAAATGCTTGTGAGTACCAACTGATCCTGGTAGATAACGTATTCCTTGGGGATGTCCTCATCAGGGATAGGGAGGAAGGTTTCCTGGTGTGGAGTATCCATACGGCCTGAACTCTGTCCTTTCTTGGGGGAATTTTTCTTTTAGGTAGGTTGTAAACCTATTGCTGCTACCACTGTTGCAACTGAACCAATGAGAGCTCAGCATTTGATTGGGAAAGACAACAGTCCAATAAAAAGGGCAAAAATGAATAGGATAAGATAAGTTTTATTAACTGGTATTATGACTAATATACTATGTGGGGAAGCCACAAGGCCACCAGAGGGGTGGCACAGTGGTGGGTTCCATGTAAGGTTTGGAGCCAGGGAATAACTTGCGCAGGGATCAGCAAATTCAAATTGGCAGCGCTCCTAATTAGGAGATAGTGCCCACAATTTGACCTCACCTTCATATTGATCCATTCCATTAGATATGTCATGGGGCAACTCTTTGAGCGCTCCCTGTCTATTGTGGGATACATTGGCAGGCAAGAGGGGAATCTTGGTTGCAACATTAAGATTGATCTTTGATATCATATGACTGATCCTATTTGAACAATATAAGTAGATAACCAGCTGTGATCATCAATAAGATTATGGCTGTGTAGTGCATATGAATAGTTACCCAGATTAGGCAGCAGTTCAAGCTGAGTCAAGGGTCAAATTAATGTCTGATCTGTCAGGGATTCAGCTTGTCATGACACACATATTCTCTTATTTTCTAAAACATTTGAGAAAAAAATCTGTGATATAAAGCTTCATATGAGATAAATCACAAGCATCTACAATCAGACTAGAAAATATGATAAAAAAAGCAAAAAAAGGCATATTAGGCTTACTTTCAGAAGTAGAAAATATACAATGGCTCTGCAGAAAAAAATTCATCAAATCCATAAAATCCTACATTTGGTTCCCAGCACTTGAAAAAGCACTAAACTAGACAGATATACTTGACTATCTCCCACATCTACACACTAACTCTCCAAGAGAGCTCCTGGCATGACATTTCATGAGAGTCATTTTTCTATTAATAATAAATCAAATTTCAGAATGGGAATCAAGCCCTGAGCTCTACACTCTGTGGTTTGCCAGTCCAGAGGGCCAAGAGGCTAGCTGCCCGTGTTTTTTTGGGCTCAAATCTGAAAATAATTTGAATAAAAACCCATCAAAAAATATCCTTGTCAAGATCACCAGAAATTGCAAAGCAAATAACAATACATGGCATCAAAAGTCATTTCAAAGTGGCATCATATAACATTAATGATTTGAAAGGAGAAATTTAATGTCTTTTCAATAGAGGCCCCCAAAAGATTTTCCAAAGTCCAGGAAATGGTGTGTGTCTTGCACCCTGCCCTTTTCTTTCAACCAGGCTGATGGGCAGAAAGTTTTAGTTGTCTATTCCCAGTACCAGTCAATAACAACTGCACATTATTGATGCCACACTGCCTCCCCCAAGTTCCTGCTGCCAACCTGCCCAAGTTTTCAGAAACCCAATCTAAGGACAAGGCCTGGAAGGTGGTTTTTATACCTTACCAGGTCAAAGCCAAACCATATTGTCATCCTGAACAATAAAGTGATGATTACCTTTGATTCAATCAGATCTTACCTTATATTATACTTTTTCTATCACATCCAAACCAAATTCACAGGCTCTGCTTCTCCTACTACCACCCTGCAGATTCTGCAGATCTCACACCTGGATTATTATGTCACCTTGGTGCTTTCTTTGTTCCAATACATTTAAAAAAATATTCTGTAGACCCAGCCTACTCTGAGTTTACTTTATAAACATCTTACTTGCTGATCCTTTGGTAAGAACCTGTAAAGTTATGTCTCCCCCTTGGGTCTCTACTTTAATCTTTTCCAAATGCTTGGGGATCTCTGCCAAATTTACTCCTAGATATTTATCCAAAGATTTACTGAAAAAGCCCATGAAGAGTCCTCACACTATTACTTGCATAATTATTTCAAAAATTCCTCTACCTAACCCACCCAAGGGACACCCCTGGCTAAATATCATGTGCAAGAGCAGTGTTATGTATATTCAAGACAGGTTCATCAATTTTAGTTGAGTCAGTTTTTTTGTTTGATTTTGTACATTTGAATTTTTCCAAATTTCCCTGCCTCAATAAATGCACCCATATTCTCTCATATCATTGGCTGATTTGTTTGGGATTATCATCCTCTCACCCCAAACCCATCACCTCTTTTAATGATTGCAAAAGTTTTAAAAGACCTTGCTTTATTATTCTCTAACCTAATAAAGTTTGAAATTTGTTAGTAAATTTGGCCATCTGGTTTTACCTGTTACTTTTGGATGTTCAGTTGATTACTTTCTCTCCTTTGACCTCCCTGGAATCTTTAGTGGCAACTGTTATTGTTGTTTCTAAAACCATGATTTTATTATGATTGAAAGCAAGGTTTTATCTCTTATTAACCTGCCCCCCAATTCTCACAGAACCTGCCAACCTAAGACTTTTGGTTATGAAGGCTCCTGATAACTTTAGAGCCCCTTTTCTTCAAGTACAAGTACAATCACCTACCTGTGTACTTAGTCCTCATGACCTCTCTCATCTCTCCCTGGCTGGACTTCTCACAAGAATCTGGGATTGCAAATGAGACTATGTCTACTCAACTCTTTTGTATAATGTATATTATGTTAACAGGTTTGGTGGATTCTTTGGTCTCATCTGCCATCCCCTGTTACTTTCTAAGAAGATCTCTCTCATATATCATTAAGTTGGCACTAATTCTGTGTTAAGCTTTACCTATCAGCCCTGAAGCCTGCCCTGCGCTTGTGTCTGTTGCAGCCTTGTCACACTCTTGGTATCCTGACATGACACTGAGGGCTTTGAAGCACCAAGATACTTTAAAGACTGTAGTAAACTATATAATTAGTGGGATGAAATATTCATAAGAATGTTGTCAATAATCTAAAATACAGCAACTTTATCTGGACAAGAATGTGGAGCTTTTTTTAGGTCAAAGGAGGCTTGTGCTTGATTGTCTAAAAATATTGCAAGCACTAAAAACCCAGTAATCTTTAATGAAAAAATATCTCATACAATTATGATAAAATATAAAAAAATACACTCAAAAATTTCTTGCCTAATCAGAAACTGAATAAAAAAAGAGACAAACATTTTTATTATTCTCAAGGAGATAACATCAGTGTGACGCTCCTGCTCTGTAGACACCAAACTATGTCCTGAGTCAAAACCAGGTGCCAACAGGGAGGAGTTTTCATTCATCAAGTGATCATGTTCTAAGGCTAGAGTGTTGTATTTAGCTTACAAGATGAAGAACTCTTCTAAGACATTTCTTACTAGCATCCTGGTGTCTGCATCATAAATCACAACCTCTGCTGAATTGCTTCCTTTTTTGAGGATATACAAATTTTAAAAGAGTTGCTTGAAAGGACTGCCTAAGAACTCTTGGTCCCTGGCTGTCAGCTTTAGTCTTTTTGGCCAGTCTGTCTCATTCTTTTCAGGAGCCTGGCTTCTGGCAAAATTTCTGCAGCAATGCTGGTACAGATTGTTCTCTTCTATTTAAGATAATAGATATGGGGAAAATTTTCAATATTGTAATAAGAAAAAAATTCTTAGGGGTTGTGAATAGCTTTTATTCAGTCAGAAGGAATATTTTCTTAGAAATCTTCTGTGTTATGGCTTGCTCTTAGCCTTGTATTTGTCCTTGGTCTTGCTCTTGCTCTTGTTCTTTCTTTGGCTTCACTATGTTTTGGATATTTTATATCTTATCCTTGGTCCAGTTAACCACTCCTTATATAGTTTCTTGTTTCAGTCTGATTATTTTCTGAGCTGTTTTTCTTTTCCAGTCTTAAATTGTTGTTTTTCTCTATTCTATAATAAATTAAACTTTTTAAATTCCTCTGTCCAATCCCAGGAGACTTTTCTCTTTCAGAGCACCTGATTATTTAAGCTTTCTTTTATTTTATCAATAAAAACCATTAATAAAACAAGCTTTGTCTTCCAGCCAATTGGAGGGCTGAATTTTCCTGCCTCTTCTGAAACACTTTACATTGCTCCTTGGCTTTGCCTTTTGCTTTAATAAGGCACCATCAACTAACAGCAAATTTCTGACAATCTGTGCTTTGTGTTTGAGCAAATTTCCTGCTTTTATAAATGTTTCCATATGTCTCAATTTGCTTGTTTTATTTATGTTTTACACAAGAAATTTTTTAACACATATTTTCTTCAATGATTCCGGTTAGTTTTCCTGTTATATTCTGGACACAGCAAATCTTTTTGTGACTGTTGCCTTGCTCTTTTTCTGTACTATTACAAACAACAAAATGGCTTGCTCTAAACATTTTTCCATTATGTTTCTAGCCTCTTCTGCCCTGCCTTCTGATTAATTTTTAAATAAATAAACCTTTATTCCTTTGCTCTTTTATTTCTTCTGTATTTTTCTTTATTTTTTATTTCTTTTAATTACACTTTTAAAATTTGCCTCTTATTTTTGTTTTTTTATTCTCTGATCTCTTTCTCTTTCACAATCTTTTTTTTTCTAAACCATCTTCAGTTTCTTACCACTAAGCTCTTTTTTCTCTATTGGCTACTATATATGACTTACACATAGTCTTTTTATTTATTTATTTAATTAATCCATAAGTCATTATATATGATTTATATATGGATTTTTTATCTTGTTAACCAAAATAAGTGTCTTTCACTGAGGCCTTCAGAGGCAAAAATTCAATCATTAAATGTACATTTTCTTTTTTCCTCAAGTGATTATCTTGAGAATTTCCAAAGTAACCAACTCCAATTCCTGGAAACCTCTTTAATTTATTAAGCTAAACAGCTTCTTCTCTAGACAGCTGCCCTGGTGGTGGCTCCAGGATCATTATACTTGAACAGTGATAGTAAAGCTTGCTCTTAAAACTACTCATAAGACATAGGCAGAGAAACTCACAGGTCTTTTTGAGCAGGAATAACCCAGCTGTATTCAAGCCTTGGCTGTTATTGGGATTTCAATGCTGCTTCAGAACTTCATCATCCCAGGAGCCACCAACTTTACTATCCCCTAGTTGGTCTTCTGAAAGTGTAACGCTGCTACAGCATTCTCATATTTTAAGGAAACTTCAGCTGTATTGTCACCACATCTGGTCTAGTAATGCTTACAATGTCTTATCATGACCATCACTGGGCACTATCTTTAATCTTCACAGGTATTAATAGAGGGCTATACTAGTGGTACCCCAAGGCATAAATTACAGACTAAATATATAAAACTACTTATCTTTCTAAGCTTAAACTCTTTTTATTTTGGCCAACCTCTGACCTTGCCTTCACAACAGCCTTTCATGTAGATTATCATAATCAGGGATGATATGTAAGTATCAGGAATCTTATCCCTGACTCTATTGATGTAATAAATATTCTTTTTTAGCATATACAAGGCCAAATATAAATTTATTTAATGATTTTAAGTTTAAGAGATTAATTACAAATCCCCAGAACAAGAATTAAACCCAAACCCCTAAGTTTGATGCTAGTGTTAAACCAAGAAATCAAATTACTTTAGAAATTTATAACCTCCTTATTAAGTATGTAAATCAAACTAATTTCAAAAACCTTAAGAAGATCATAAAATATCTTATTATACACTTTGCTTATGATTGGCTGTCTTTTCAGCCTCTTTCATTCTCTTGCTGCTCTCTTATATTCAAAATCATTGACACAACTGCTGGTTTCTCTGTTGTTAACACTAATAACCTCTGGTTTTCTCCATAAATTGGCTCCAACTGTTGCTTGCTCCTCTGGTTCTCTATTTTTCTGATATTATTGGTAAATATATCAATGCATTTCTTCAACACCTCTGGTTTTACTGCATCATAATAAAGACATGTCTCTCATCCTCTAAATCCCAATGATTTCTCCCTTGGTTTCTAATCATTATGTGACTTAATTAAGGAATCTGATTGTTAGATATTTTCCTTGTTCTAGAAACATTAAACCTACTTTCATCTTTTATCTTACTTAAAAATTTATTCTATTCTCTAGTATACTTCTCTAATGAGAAAGAATTTATTTCTTCTCCTTCTCTTGACCTTCTTATTTCTAGGAGCTCTAGCAATGGAAAAATCAAATGCCCAGACTGACTGGCACAACTTTTCACTTGACAATGATCATACCAAAGAATTCCTAGCTAGTGGGTGGTTCAAGTATGACACTGGACACTGAAGACACAAGTAAAACTGCAGACGTAATTTCCTAATCCTTCTATTAATCCAGAAATAGCTCTTTTCTGTCTACATGCCTTCTTTTATCTTCTCACATATTTGATAGAATATTATCTATTGGAAAAGCTCAGTCTTTTTTTGGGCAGATTTTTTTCTTGGGTTAATTTGATCACTTTTTCATGGTTACAGTTCCCATAGAAGCATCAGAAACATGATTAAATCTGGGAGCTCTAGCCCATAAGGTAAGGAAATTATTCTCTACTAAGTGAATCTCTGACAGTAAGATAGTCATAATTAAACTCTGTTCAGTGACTTAATGAATACTTTAACAGATATAGAAATCAAACACTTATAGCAGGAAAAATCATATATACAAGAAATGTGAGATATGCTCAGAAATTTTTTTGGGTATTTATCACTTATAATTCTCCTGTAAGGCCGGTAACAATTATGACTAAAAGCTCAAAGCAAACTCTGGGGACCCTGGTCAAGAAACCAGATTCTGGAAAAAAACTTGTTTTTTAAACATCACTATGAGGAGAGCACCAATTTTTCTTAAACATATATATTATCATCTAGCATTAAATCAGATTCACTTATCACAACAGAACTAGGTCTTGAATGTCAAACCTATCCAAATAAACACATTATTCTCTCCTGGAAAATTGCAATAATCAAACACTTAAAAGATTGAGCATGTATCAGAAACCACTTCCTGACATCATTAATTATGCTTAAGGGATTTTAAATTGTCCTCAATTATGGTTTGGATTTTCTAAGACATGACAACAAATTCCCTGATTATCCAACTCCTCTGATGATTGTTTTACCTCCAGGGTATTGTGAAACTTTACATTGTTCAAAACCAAAATATAATTGCAAATTTTTCAAGCTTGTGATCAATCCCTGGCTCCTGATACATAACAGATGTGTTTGAGATCGCCCAATGTTGAATTCTATGGTTATATAAGTGAATAATGTCCTTTATTGATTCTTGTTTGTTTGATAAAATCTTTATCCTGTTTCCAATTCTCAGATTTACTGCTTGCTACAACAGTTTGAAATAAGAAACCTTGCTAGTGCCTAGAATGCTTACTAATAATTTTGGTAGTGGCTTGGTTGTATTGGCTTTGCCACTATGTATAACTTTCTTCTTGATCTCCTACAACACTAACTTGGTCCTCTTGGTTGTGATTCCTGCTATGAAGAATGTGTGTTACTGCTGGGTTGATAAAAATTACCATCTTACCTGAAATCAATATGAAATACTGGATGGAGTGCAGAGACTTGATTCTGGTGAAGTGGGTCCCTGACAGCATGTTTGGCAACCTTATTCTGAAGAAGTATCAAACCAGGGCTGATATTATTACAAATAGCAAATACATTGAGTAAAACTTAGCAAACAAGCATCTTAACACATTATGATGCAATTTAATGTCAACTCAGAATTTTGAATTGAAAATTTAAATTTGATATACAAAAATAACTAGGTGAGTCACACAATGTCAGGAATTTAATTACTGACTCACAAGATAGAGAAACCAGTCTTTACTATATACTGAACCTTAAATAACTTAATCATGGAACAGTAGAATAACTGAATATTAATAACAATTTAATTGGATTTAATAACACTGATTTCAAGTCTGAGAATCAAACCTACAACTCTGCTACTAACAATAATTTTAAAGCTCAACCAAAACTTGAATTTACAGTTAGAAATTATATAGCTACTATTCAACCAAAAATGATTTTGCTTTCACTAACAATAAAAAGATAATATATTATATCACTCAATGCTTTGCATCTGATTGGTTGAAATTTACCGCCTGGCCTGTCAATAACATAAATACAACCATTTTATTCTTCACTTTTCAAGATAGTGGTAATAAGATCATCTGATGTTACCTCTCAGAGGCCAAGCAGAGACTTTTGCTTTTATTTGCTCCTTTTTTGACAGTAATAATTAGCCAGAGAATTTTAAAACTGCTTGCAAGATTCTTATTTTCTCTCCAAACATGCCAAAAAACCACTTCTTGCCCACCAATCCTCATTAAACCCCTCACTTGTCTTAAGTACCTTATGGATTATTCAAGATCATTATTTTTACACTTTCAATTTGTTTTACCAACATTAAACCTTACCCTACCTTAGTTTTAATTTCTTTTTCTCTTTGATATATTATTAATTTCCAATTTTTACCTGTCTTTATGAGGGGGTAATTATTTCTGTTCTGATACTTGATGATGTTTTTCTTTTAGATTCTCTCTTTGGAAGGCCCAACTTTTACCACTGATTGTCACAACTTCTTGCCTGATAATAGCAATACTAAAGAATTCTTGGCCAACAGATGATTTAAATATAATTCTGGTTGCTGAGGACAAAAGTTTAACTATGTTTGCTACCAACCTCATACTCTTGAAGATGATGTTTCTCTTGTACATCACCATGCCTTCTTTTACCTTCTGGTATATTTGGTGGGCTATTATCTCTTAGACAGGTTTAGCTCACTAATGTGAAGGTTCTTATTTCTGAGCTAGTTTGAACATCTGACTATGATAACTCTTCTTATTGGTTCAGTGTAGTGAGTCTTAACCTGGGTGCTCTAGCTCACAAGATAAATAACTTGTTTCTTATTAAGTGAGTCTCTGACACACAATATCTATCATTTGCTAATTTTAATTCCTAATAAAGAATTAAAAGTATTTTGAAAAATAGTTTAAACTATTTTTTTTCTTATTTAAGAGGCCAGTGGTGAGTGAGTCAAACCACCTCATGCAGCAATTAAGTGTGTTAAGGTGGAGCCATTAAGGCTCATCCTGTCAAGTGACACACACTTAATTACTTCCTTCATGTGTTAAAACAAAAACTCAAAGAGGCCAGTGAATGATGTTAAAAAATAGTCCATGTTCTCAGGCTTTGAAGTAAATAAAGATAAGTTGTATAAAATCAGTTCTAACAGAATTTTTAAAATAGGTTTCATCCTGGCTTTGGAATTAAGATTTCATTTTGAGAGCCAGTTATGCAGTGTTAAAGCTTGTCCTTAGAATTGAAGAATGTATCAAATTGGGTTGTTTGTGCTGATTTAAGAGTTGTTGTACCTAAGGTTGGATTTTCTGGAATGCTTGGTGTAATATTAGTGTCTTTTTGCTTTATCTTTCCTGTGTATTCATCTGACACATTGATCAATGAATTGATCATGCCAGGGTTAATCCTGACACATTGTTTGTGTTTTTTTGTAGTGATACAACAAAAAACCTAAAAAGGAAGATAATATTTTTTATAAAAAAAGTTACTCTAACATAATCAAAAAAGGTAACACATATTTAGATAATAAAACTATATTAAAGATACCATCAAAAAAGGCTTGTCTGGATATTAAAATCAGTGCTCTTAGTCTAAGATCCTGTTTAGTGATGTAAGCTTTATAAACAGTAGTGTTGGTCTATTAAAAAAATTACAACTGATTTAAATAGGCTGTTTAGTCAGAATCCAAGCTTTGAATATAAAGACTTGATCATATAAGCTAAAAATGTCCTTTGATTTTTATGACTAAGATTTGAAGTTTTTATATCTGTTTGTGCTTTAACCCAATAGCCTATTATGTAAGAGTTTTTATCCTAAAGCTAAAACAAACTGTATTCCAGGAGCTTACAATAGCAAAAATTGCTAGCTTATATATTGTGGCAATTTTACACAAAAGGTTAACAATTTTTTTTGTACAACTTATAAGTTTAAAATTTATGGATACACTTAAAAAACTAAAAAAATCTTAATATTCCTTAGGTAATAGCACTGATGCAAAAAAGTTAAAGATAGTCCTCTTTAAAAAAAGATACTCTTAAAGACAAAAACCTTTAGTAATATAAAATCAGAGTTATAAAATTTTTTCATAGATTTTAAAAAATTTAAATTCTGGAAATGTTAAAGCTAGCTAATATTACATGATTTTTTGAATGCCTAATAAATTGAGCAACTTGTAGAAACAAATTATATATGGGATTTATTTGTTTATTTTTTGGCATTGAGCTTACGGAGGTAAAAGTCAAGCTCCTTACCCTCAAGAATATAGCCGTCACAGCGACCAGATTGTCCGGGGCGAGACGAAATGGAAGCATATAGACGACCAGCATTGAATTGTTGCTCAAGATGAGGATCAATTGGAGCTTTGTCTTTGCGAGCAGCAATCTTGCGCTGAACATGGTTAGATTTCTTAACCTCTTTTTCTTCTTCAGCCTATTTGAGTTAGTTTTTGCAAGATTTTTTTATTCTTACAGCCTTCTTCTTGCGGCCGAGAGCGACACCATAATGAGACTCATACCACTGACGGAAAGGAGCAGCATCAACCTGCACAATTGCGGATTTTACAAGAGTGTTGGTTCGGACCAATTCGTTATTAGAGGCGTTATATACAACAGCTACAATGCGCACTTTGCGAGAGATTGATTCCGATCCCCAAGAGTAGGTTCCGGTTTCAAGACGCATGGCACGATGTTTAGTGTTACCACCACGGGTGCGAACTGTGTGAATTCTCTTGGGTCCGAGCTTAGTGTTGGCGCTCTGACGTCCAAGTTCAAACTTTCTCTTCTTGCGGTATTGGGCACGCTTGGCGCCTGAAGCTGACCGCTTGTGGCGTGTATCTCTGCTAATACCTATTTCTTTAGTTTATTGATTTTTAGCTATTTTACCCATAGTGGAATGTAAGTTGGCTAGAGCAGTTGAAAAGGAAAAAGCTTTTTGTAAGTTGATTGTTTATCATTCAAGTCAAAGTTGAGTTGGTTGAGAAATATTTGTTTCGGCGAATTGAATTAAATAGCATCAAATCAAAATGATTAATTATTAGGATTTGTATAAAACTGAATTGTTCAAATTCGTATTTCAATTTAGACCTCACTATAGTGCTTTAAACTATTTCAGTTTTTTCCATAAGGTTCCAAATTATAAAACGAGTGGCTTGAATATCGCACCAGACCATATAACAATACAATTACTAGGTAGTTGCCCTGTCCAAGGACAGATATAAAATTGAATTCAATATATCAATTCAATATATTTTATTGGATTTTTAGGTTGATGTTATTTAACACCAAATAAATTTAAAGAAATCTTATTTAATAAAGCTTTCTTAAAATGTTAATTTGATTTTTATTTATTTAAAACTTGATTATGTATTAATAACACAAGTGGTGTAAACACCAAGAAAAATAAGATTTTTTAAAATTTAAATATAAAAATTATTTACATTCCAAAGTTTAAATATTTTAGAGTTTTTAAAGCCCCATAAATAAAATATATAAATATAAATTGTATATTATAATATAGCAATTACAGAGCTTTAAATTTACAATATAATCTAAAACACAATTGTCTTTATATCTTCAATATCACACTTTTCATATTTAACTTTTCCCATAAAAATCCAACACAGCATTTTTGTGAATTTTTAAGACTTGCATCTTATTTACCTTAAATCAAACCATGAGCGTGTTAACCAACTTTGAAATCTATTATTTATCTCTTTTCTTGACTAACTTATTCTGATCAAACTTTATACAATAGTTTTCACAGCTGTCACTGCTTGCTTATCTTATTAAATTAGATGTAATAATGCTGATACAGATCAAATAGCAATTTATCTTAGCTATAATTAATTGATTAACAGCCTAATTGATGATTAGTGTACCATATATATTTTATCTAAGCTATAAATCTTTTGACAGCAAACTGCAATCAATAGCTTCATGAATTTCAGAACTATTATTGTTATTACAGCTAAAAAATTGGTACAACTTAAGGCTCTGGCACAATAATTTTTCTTTTAGAAAGGTGATACAATGTAATTAGATCCTTAATTGAGTGTTGATAATTGCACAGATAACTATTTCTTCTTTGTGTTACCTGTTGTACAGTAGTTTTAAAAGCTATGGCAACTGTCATGGCCTGAGTGACTCCCAGGGGAACCTTCAGTCAAGGGAAAGGGTTGAGCCTGGAAGGCCCAGTAAATGACAGGGACCATCCACATCACATAATTGGCAGCAGTAGCCCAAGGACGCCACACTCCCATGTGGGATATCACTTGCTCAGTGAGCCCCAGCATGGTCAAATAGGCAAATCCAAGCTTACTGTAGTCATATGATGAAGCGGAAGGAATGAGAGGAAGTTCTCCTGTGGCGGCGCTCATGGTCAGGCTTGGCTGGGCAAGTTGTTGGAGCAGAGGAACACCAGAAAAGGAGGGGCGTGGTGTGGTGCAGAAGCAGGAATTATTTCTTGGTCCAGCACTCTAGAAGATGAGATAAAGGCTGGCAATGGTTGGTTGGAGGCAGCTAGAAGTTGCTCTGTTTTTCAGCGCTGTTGTTGGTACTGAAGGTACTCTCTGTTTGAAAGCACCAGCAGTATAAAATTTGTAATAATGTAATAAACTCCTGCAAAGTATAAATGCTCAGTGTGCATTAACCAACAAAGTTTATTAGATGAAGATGTTAACAAAGAAAGGGGATGCCAGTGTTCCCAGCTATATCCTGCTGGAAAACTGCAATTGGACTTACTGGCAACTTTTTATTGGTTGTCAACGGGCTATTCTCAAGCTGGGCCCCATTGGTGACTCCTGATTTATCAGTTAGATGGATTTTTCATTATTTTTGCCCTGGGGAAGCTGGTAGGGAAATTTTGGTCCATTTGGCAACCCAAGTCCCCAATTCTGGGTTTCAGAGGGTGTGGGCCAATTAAAATCTTTTTTGCTTGGCTTTAGGATGGTTTCCAATTGCCCCCAGGCTTGGCCTTGACCAGGGTTTGATTCCTCACTTGGAATTAAAGTTTTCTTTGGATAAATCTGCGTAATTGACAACACAATTGATTGGTTGCCCAATTGCTCAATTGCAAGCATTGAACCTATATATCATAGGGTTTTATCTGGCTCATTATGGGCCCTGACAGCGACAACCAAAAATACATCAAATTTAAACAAAATGATTTCTGATTGGAACAAAATCCAAGTCACGCAAGATTCAGGATTCAATTAATTTATAAAATTTCAGTTAATAAATGAACTGTCAAACAAAAAACAAAATTTCACTAGCCCATTATACAAAATTATATCAAACATCAAGCGGTGTAGTTCAAACCACAAACAAAATAAACTGACACAACAAGTGAAATGGATGAATGCTGTTCCAAAGTATATTATAATCTAATCAGGATTCATATGAGGCACCAACAGAAGGACTAAAGTGAAACAAAACTTGAGCAATCTATAAGCAAGATTACACAAGCACAAACCAAAATAAACTCACACAAGATGTGTAGTATGAGCAGCCTAAAATAGAAAAATAACAGTTTAACAGCCAATCAACAGCTATCCAATTTAGGAACAGAGGCATTTTATCCATTTTCATGGCTTCATATTTGTATAAAATGGTTTTGAAAACCTTCCAAATATGGACTCAAGATTACAATAAAAATAAATTATTAAATTTTAAAATTTCTACTTTTAGTGATTTTATCCTAGGTTTTTTACAATTATTTTTACAAACAATATCTTTGACAGCGCCAGCAGCCAAGCCAGCTTCAATGGAGGCAAGGCTCAAAACGTGAAGGCACCTGTTTATACCCAAGCCTTTGAGGCAGATAACAAGGAAGCTGACCTGTACCTGACCACCAACCCCTATGGCTTTGACTTGTTCAGTAGTCACATAGTGTCTAGCTCTGCCCCTGCTCCTGTACCCACCCTCGCACAAGCTGCTTACCAACCAACCAATCAGGATGGCAACCTTGATTTGGAACAACTTCCTGTCACCAGCCAACCTGCCCCCATACAACCAATCAGGCTTCAGCTCTCCCAGCCTAGCACCCCAAGCAACAAATCATCACTGCCCAAATTCTTCAGGAAATTGTGGCACTGAACCTGCAGGGTCTGTCCTGGGAACAGATTGCTGCCCAGTTGCAATTTACCCAAGCTACTGTCATGCGGGAATTCAACAATCTGATGAACAGGGGGAATCTGATCAGGACAGCCAAGAAGCCCAAGAAGGCCCCTGAGTCACAAATATCTGATGCATACCCAATCATGCTTGACCTCCTCTAGCAGGATCCCAAGCTTTCCTTGACCCAGGTCTGGAAGCAACTTGCACATCATGATATATGGGTGTCTGAGCGCATGGTGCAGCTCTGGATGTATGGAAAGGTGGCTTCTATACGGGTTCTTACCAATTTTGTTGGCAACCAATGGGATGGTGCTGAGGATTTCCTGTATGACACTGCCATCAAATCAACCCTGGTCCAATGCCTGACTAGTCTAAATAATGATGTCATGTTCATCTTCTATTACAAGCTATCAATAGCTTTTGATGATTTTGGCAAGCAAGGAAGAGCCGCCACTCAAAAAGAAAGGAAAAAGGTCAAGAAGGGGATGTTTATTGGTGCATTTCTAGCTGTTTCAGCCAAGGGTTTTGTCTACTATTGGACAAACCCAGATTTAATTGATGGCTACTAATACAGCCACATCCTTGGTAGATTACTTGACTCCTGGGATGGCTTAAATTCAAAGCATCAGGTTTTCTTGAACCACCAGATGGAAGGTAGCTCCACAGCTCTCGAAGCCATCCAGGGACGTGGGCACCAGGCCTCAGTCTACCCCGCCAGCCATGCAGACATCCATCTGGCTGATGTTGTCTTCTTCAACATGGGATCCACATTATGAGAGTGCCACTCTCAGGCTTTCAACGGCCTCTATCTTGGGGTCCTTGACCACAGTTTTCTCTTTGGCCGCCAGATGATGGATAACTTGTTTGCGCAAATGGTTTTTCATGTGAACATGGGCAACCAATAATGTAAGGATAAGCACTGTGAGAGAGGGGGGCTAAACTAACTAAGTTTGGCTCCCATCCTGGTGAGACAAACCACCAGGATACCACCCAGTGGAGAACTGGGACAGCCGCTCTAAGAGGGGATCACAGAGAGGACACAGGGGATAGCTGAGGGAAATATGCATTCAGTCCCATCAGCACCAGACCGGTGAGCAACCAGGGCATACAAGTGGGGGTGGGAGAAGACAACACAGGAGCGCGCAAGGGCACCAAATCACTCTTTCCCAGGTCAGGAAAGGAGGGCATTGGCGCCTCCTCACCCGCAGGAGCAAAGGAGGCATGGTTAACATCATTCAAATCCAGGTCATCACAAGTCAAGCTCTTCACCACGGCCTCCTCAGAGAACAGAAGACCATTTGGAAGATTTAAGAGACTGGAGGGATCCTTGCTCACAAACCAAGCAGAAGAGGTGATTTTAAACCACAAGTCTGGAGAAGTTAACCATAGAAGCAACACAAATGGGGCCAAGGAAAACACAACAAATTTTAGGACTGGGAGTATCATAATAATGATCTCTGCAAAATTTTAGGGAGATTGGTGTGATTTTTAAAATTTTAAGCAATAAAATAGTGACCAACAAGGGCAGCCACAAGGAGGAAGCCTAGGGGGAGCAACAGATGTGGTTCAGGAAGCTTGGTTGTGAACTTGGGTGTCTTGAGAACAGGCAAAACAAAAGAGGGTTCAAAAATAAGTAAATCAAAGAAAATTCAAGATAACAGTAGAAATTATATTGAAAATTAGTTAAAATTTTAAGTTCAAGAGCGGGTTTTAAGAGCAAGAGCAAAGAAAAGCAACACCTATACACTAACACCTTTTCCAAAGATGTCTGAAGAGGTGCCAAATTTGAAATAGGTCAAGGTAAGGTAAGTTTAAAGGAAATGGCTAACACTTTAATCTTTTAGATGATAAGGACTTAAAACTTAGTTTCAGTCCAAACAAAGTGATTGAAATAAGTGCAACAACCAAACTTTTAATAAATTGGAGAATTGACAAGCAGGGGACCCAAAATTCCCAGGCATTGTTAAAAGGGAATGGGTTGCTGGGGGGTGATCATATGACTAATTTGACTTGCATTTGGTTGGCTTGGTAATAAAATTTGCTGGCCAGAGCCAGGGGTGCTGGAGAGTTTCAGGGTAATTTCTGCGGATTCACCTGATTGGCTGGAAGGCACCTCAACTAGTTCAGGTTCATTTAACTTTCTGGTCATAGATGTGACACCATTGGATTGGGCATTCCTGATTGTTTTTAAGAGAGGACAGTACCATGCTAAAAAATAGTTCAAATTAACCAGCGTTTCTTCCCAGGCCGGGGCAACCAAAGCTGTGGGTTTTGCAGGGTATGCCAACACAAATCTTTCATCCACAGTGTGGGCTAAATCTTTGAGTGAATTAAGTGGTTTTTCTGGACTTTGAGCAGTCTTTTTTGTGCAATGAGGAAAGACAGTCCTATCCAAGGCCAAAGAGGGCAGTGAATTTACAAGCGCCTTTCACCTCAGGCCACTGCCACCTACCAGCCCATCCAGACAATGACAAATGAGAAATATGACGGGTGTTATATGGCAGTTATCACGCAAAATCCTCCTGCCTCCACCCCCGCCACCAGCACCCCTCACTTGCAAGCCCAACCCACCCAATCCCAGACCTCCCAGGCCAGCACCGCCTCTATGTCTTCCTTTCTGCATTATTCTGCCTCCTAGGCATCACTCTCCCCCGCCTCAATAAACCACTGTCACCAAACATTTTCTATTTATATTTTTTTTGTAGTAGCTGTGCTGTTTTAGCAGAGTTACACAGGGAAAATATCTAGAAGATAGATAATAATCTTTATTGTGAGATAGTGATTATATAGTTCATGTGAATCAAGGATAACATGAACATGATAAGGGATCACACAGCTGGATGATGAAGGGGGGTGGCGTGATCCTGGTAATGAGTCAAGCGCCAAAACAAGGTATCCACCATAAAGGATCATCATCTGTTCATGTTGTTGGATTTGGTAATTCAAGTTGACTTCCTAGTCTGGCTTTGAGTGACCAGATAATTGGATTGCAGGACACAAACCTGCTTGGTTGGAACCTTGCTGGTGGGTTGAGCCTACAGTTTTGACACCCTCCAACTGAAGGTTGACCTCCTCTGGGGGCAGGTTGTCAGGAGCCCAGGCGTTGTATTGCACTAGTTGCTGTTCAGTGGTGGGCAGGGCAGTTTCCTGTTGTTTCTGTCTTGCCTTGCAGGGTTGTAGGCAATCATGGTGTAGGGTCTTGTCTTGCTTACGGTTCTGAGCCCTTGCACAAGGTAAGTGTTATTGTTGTTTACCTTCAGGATGATTGCTGGCCCTACTTTCTTAGGTTGTAGCTTGCTCTTGTTGACATTCATGACCCACACTTTGTCCCCAACTTCATGTCTATCACAGATGGGGACAAAGGTAGTTTGTAGACGTTCATTCTCCTTCACTGTTTGTTTGTTGTTAGCTCTTACAACGTGAGGGTCTGAGCGTGGTGGGACTTCACTTGGAATTTCCAGTTTAGGTCCTGTCAATGCTTGAATGATATTTGGCTGTGTGCTTTATACCAGTTCAAATGGGCTTTTTCCGGTGGATCTGTTCACTTGGGTTTGACACACAAGTAGTGCAGTTGGTAGCTGCTTATACCAGTCTTCAGGTCTCCTGGTAATGAGTTTGGCTAAGGCTTGCACAAGGCTACTATTATGCCGCTCTACACATCCATTGGCCTGTGGGTGATATGGTGTTGTTACAGTGTGTTTGACCCCATTCTTTGCAAGGTATACATTGGTAGTTTTGGAGGTTAATTATTTTCCTCCATTGGTTATCAGATGTAAAGCCCCAACAAGTGGGGTAGTATTTTAGCAAGGTAAGGTACCAAGTTGGCAACTTGGAATCCTATGAGCGCCTTCACAATGGGGTAGACTGTCATCATCCATCTGAAGACCTTGATGTGTACATTATATCATCCAAAATTACTGGAAAAATATGTAAGTACGTAGTATACACAGGTGTATATAGCTACGGACTGGGTGGAGTGGGGCGACACCAGCGTGGGCCAGGAGTACTGCTCAGAGGAGTTTAGCTGCGCTGGATCCTTGTAAATGTACTCGTTGGGTGGTTTATTGAACGGCTAATGCTGGTGATTGTATTGGTGGCCCCTAATCCCTAGGCAGGCTGTGAGTACAGCTGAGAAGATTAAATGGTTCATCTTCTGATCCTGGGAAAGGGCAGACAAAGCTTAGTGCCTTTAACTTTCTTGTAGGGTAAAAGTTCTGATTGTTTTATGTGATACTATTGAGAGGTAATTTCACTCAATGATAGCACAAAATATCATCAAGTGAATTGGCTTTATTGTATAATATCATCCTTGTGGTGGCATGAATAAAGTAAAACATTGGACAGGGAATCCCAAACACTTGGTGTTGTCTGGAATTCCCTTTTGGGAGGGGAATTGGTAGTGGTGTGCAGGCAATGAATTATTACTTCTGGGCTTGCATTGGCTTGGTGTATCATTGGATGTTTTCATGCATCCAATTTTGGATTCTGCAGTTAATGCAGGAATGGATGGGTTGAGCAGCTTGTCAGCCCCTCCCAAATTTGGCAAATTCCAAATTTGGGCAGCAGTTCCCCCTTCATTTGGGTTTGGGGAAATTGTCTTTTTGGGTTTCCCCCTTTGGCAATTTCCCCATTTGGCAGCCTGGGTGGGGGACTAGCTGGCAGGAGTGGGTGGGCAGGCTTGGCGTGCGGTCTGCAGACAGCTGGCAGCCGGCCGCGCGGCCCGCAGGCAGGGTATAAGACCTGTCCAAATTGAAATTCTTATTTTTAATTCTAGTTTCCTGGCCCTGACTTCCTGCGGCAGTTTCCTAATAAGGGGGAACTGCTGCCATTTTTTATTTTGTTTATCAAGTTTGATTGTGCACAAAATATTGCCCTGAACCAAAGTGTTGTCAGAAATATTCCTGACATCAGGAGTTCTGGCTTTCCAAACTTGCTGATTATCTCCTTGCTAATAAGTCTTTGTACATCATTGCCAGTATGTGCCTTTACTGCTTGGGCTACTGACCATCTTGTGGCAAAGTCAATGGCGGTGATGATGTATTTCTTGTCATTGTGTTTTCCTGGCATGGGGCTATCAATGTTGGGGGCCCATACTTTGAAAGGTAGTTGTGTGTGGATGGGAAGTACTGACTTTGGAGGGTTTTGCTTTTGGAAAACTTTTTACATACCTCACATTGGTCTACAACTTCTTGAACATTGCGGTATAAGGTTGGCCACCAGGCTTTGTGCTTAAGGAACTCATATAGGTTTTGGCTCTTAGTATGTCCAAGGTCTCTGTGATAGCGTAGGATGATATCAACTTGCTGATGCGTGGGGATGTAGGGATTAGTCACACTGTCAGCATTTTTCTGTGTAGGGTCCCATATACATCAGCAAATAGGTGTTCATTTTTGATGACTGTTTCCTTTATTATGTTGGTTGTGCTGGGGGGAAACCTTTGTCCTTTGTTTATAGTACTAAGAGAGGCCAGTCTGGGTCAGCCCATTCTCTTCTCTGGAAGCACAGAAATACAGGCAGGACAGGACGTCTGCCATGGCAAGCTGGGCCCCAGGTTTGTACTGAATGAACATGTTGAATCTCTCTAATAGCTCCATCCACCAGGCTTGGCAATGCAACAGATTTGCTTGAGTTTTGAAATAGATGAGTGGCTTGTGGTCAGTTAATGCTGTGAATTCTTCCTGTTGTTCTAGGTAACAGAGTTATTTGACTAGACAGTGTACAATAGCCAACAGTTCTTTGTCGTGGATAGGGTACTGACACTTGCCATCTGTAAATTTTTGTAATTCATAAGCTACAGGGCAGAGAGTCACCGTCATTATTTTTGATTTGTAGTACTCCCCCAATAGATGCATCTGAGGCGTCGGTTTCCATTTGGTATTCCCCATCACGTTTGGGGTATTATAGGATGGGATTTGTTGTGAGCTTCTCCTTGAGGCATCTAAAACAGAGATCACATTGGGGGGTCCACACAAACTTGGATTTGGCGCCTGTTATGGCAGATAAGGGGGAAGTCAAAACGCCACAGTCAGGTATGAAGCAGCATACATAGGCCACCATCCCCAAGAAGGTGCAGAGTTACAACTTATCCTTGGGTGGTGGCATCTTGCAGATGACCTGTATCTTTTGACTATTGGGTTTGATGCCGTCTTTTGAGACTATGTGTCCCAGGAAGGGTAGTTGCTCATGGAAGAACTAGTACTTGGAGGGTTTGGCCAACAGCTTGTGTTGGGCCAAGGTAGCAAAGACTGCCTCTAGGTCTTTGTGGTGTTGTTCCACAAGGGGCTGTAGACAATGATGTTGTCTAGATATACTAGGGCGTGCTTGCCTATGTGGGGTGCAAATACTTTGTTCATGAAAGTTAAAAAGGTAGACAGGGCATTGGTCATGCCAAAGTTGCGCACCACACATTTGTAGGAGCCGTATTTAGTGTGGAAGGCTGTTTTGGGGATGTCTTCTTCCTTAATGCAGATCCGGTTATAGCCTGCTATCAGATCAATCTTGGAGAAGACTTTAACTCCTCCAAAGGCATTGAAGAGGTTGTCAATCAATGGTAGTGGATAACAATTCTTAATGGTAACTTTGTTTAGGGCTCAGTAGTCTGTGACCAGACGCAAGGTACCGTCCTTCTTAGCCACAAAGAATACAGCAGCCCCAAAAGGAGACTGTAAGGGGCAGATAAGTCTTTTTTCCAATGCCTCCTTGAGGTAGGTGCGTAAGGCATTGTCTTTGTTTGGGGTCAGCCTGTAGATAGGGCGCACCTTGGGTACAGCCCCCTTGAGTTGGATGGAGTGCTGAATTTGCTTCTCAGAGGGCAGCCCAGATAGCGCCTCCTTGAAGATTTCTGGATAGCGGGCTACAATTTTGCAGTCCTGAGGCATGGAGGTATCCTGGTGATCTTTGAAATGTATGATCTTGTACTGGCAGGATTCCCAATCAATTGCCTTCAGGTTTTTCTTCTTGTCCTGGGTCTCTGTGATGCACACAAAGACATGGTTGCGCAGGAGTTGGTCCACAGAGTCAGGGTAGGTCTGGTGGTTGACACCTTCACGCTTGATGGTCTACACTGAGGTTGCCCAGTCTATGTGAGGGTTGTTCTTCTGTAACCAGTCTAGTCCCAGTACAATGTCAAACTTGGGAAAGTCAATGACAGGACCTTGAATGGTGGAGTGAAGGTTCTCAAGCATGATGGAGAAGGAGGCAGTTTCCCTTGTCACAGCAATGTGGTGTTTGTCTGCCAGGACCACATTTTTAATCCACAAAGGATTAGTGGACAGCTTGAACTTACCCCTAAAGCTACTGTTGACTAGGGTTTGGTCTGCACATGAGTCCAGGAGTGCTGAGCCTGTGTAACTGCAAAAGCAGAAAGGATAGGACATCAATTTATTGGGATGTCTGGCAATGGTGTACAGTACCAGGTCCTCTGAGGGCACCTGGATCATTGGGCATTGTTCCACGTCCTTGGGTTGGTACTCATCATTGGACAAGTCAGGAGTTGTGTGGGAAGAGCTTGACTTGCTTAGTGCTCTCCCCGGGCTTTTCCCTTGTCTTGGATGCCTTGCATGGATGTGACAAGGAAATGGGTCCAGTTTGACTGGCCATTGTTCCCATTCCCATGTCCATTTAACCCCTTGGGTTTGTGGATGGAGTTACTCCTGTTGCCCCCAGAGGGTGGTTAAGAGGAGCGCCTGCCTGGATGGGAATCCTTGGGTCTCTCTTATTTCCAAGTTTGTGCCTTATGAAGTGCGTTGGAGGTTTGCTCCACTTTCTCTGCTTTGAGGTACAAGCTTTGCAGGTTGGTCACCTGGTCCAGGTTCACATGCCTCATCACATGTAACTTGAGGGCGTTGTAGTACATGAGGTGTGTGGCTGGGGTGTCAAAGGCCATGTCAGATGGTGCACAAAGCCAGAGTTCCTTGTAGGCGCGGGTGAGTTCCTTCACAGTACCTGTCTGGGTTAGGTTCTTTACTTGCTGTATGATCATGAGCACTTTATCTTTAAGCACAAATCTTTCCAGGAAGTCTTGCTTAAAGGTATCCCAGTTCTTATTGGTGTGCTCTTTGTGCCACTTGTTGCACCAGGTGCCAGTGCCATGGGTCAGGCAAATGGAAATTTCTGCAATCCAGAACCACTGTGGGCATTCCATCTGAGCTAGCTTGCTCTGGGCGGACTGGATCCATGTGGCAGCGTTTTTGTTGACCCTGGAGAAAGGTTCAAAGGCGGCGCTTTGTAGTCTTTGAGCTACATAGGTGGGCATGGTGTTTTTGTCAGCTGGTTGCAGCATCAGGGAGGGAGCCTGAAAGAAAC
>QTSX02006628.1:97649-122916 GCA_014839935.2 Entomophthora muscae
AGTATCTAATTCTCCCAATTTCTAATTGCTAAACCCTTTGTTTATCATATCATATATAATAGCTTTATTTTCAAAATAAAAAACAGTTTTTACCCTATAATCAGTTATTTTGTATTTATTAAGGTGTTTAATATTCTGCCAACAGGTATAGCAATATAAGTTGAATTTAGAAACTAACTATCATTTTATAAAATAACTATTAAAAGCCACAATTACACCATTTTGGCATTCATGGCATTTTATGATCTTACCACCTGATTTTCTTGCCCACATAGTTCCTTCTTTGCAGAAAATGCCTTAAGACAACACTAGCACTTTTTTAACCAAAATATCCTCTAACCTTTATTGAAAACTTGCTTATCTTCATCAGTTCACACCTAAAAACCCTTGGTCTCTTGCTCTGAGAAACCAATTTCTCCTTTCACCAACTACACCTGCCCTAATGAAAGTGAACTTCAATAGTAGCCTATCATAATATATAGTTTGAATCATCATAAAAAACATGAATAATAAATTATCAGATAATCACAACCAGTTACACTCCTTGTCATTCAACACTCTTCTGAAGAGCCCTCTTTAGACAGTTTAAAGAACATTACTCAAGTTCATTGAAATAACTTTGACACAATCTTCACACTTCTAAGCACATTAAGAATCATCTCCAGAACTTTTAATATTTAGCAGTATGACAATCCACATAAAGAATTTTTGAAGATGAGGACTGATTTGGCCATAATAAAGATTAAATACCTAGAAACAGGTAAATGTTGGTTAGTTTTTTGATGTATGCAGGTTGTTGTCAGAAATAACTATTTTTTTGTACCCAAACTTTCAGGCATTCATCCTGTGGGGGTTCCTGAGAACTTGTGGGCAGATGGTTTACAGGCCTGGAGGATAGGGCCCATCATAGGATAAGAGCTAACTTTACAATATAGGATAAGGATTTGCCTAAGATGACCCAGGGCCTGTTAAAAGGGACCATAGAATCCACAAACCCAGTAAGAATGATGTACATCACTCCAAATAGTTGTGTTGAAGTGGACTTGCTGGCGGCCACAGATTCCTGCGGGCAGTTGGGCTGCAGAGTGAGGGGTGGGGTCATTGAAACTTGGTAGGCTGACAGGTAGTTGTATTTATCTCAGAATAGCAGTGAGGTTATGGTAGTTCAGGCTTCTTCTCTGCTAATGATCTAGGTCTCTCAAATTCTGACTTCAGGGTCATAAATCAGGATTTCTTCTAGAGCAAACTCTGAATATTCCAGGCTGGGAGAATATTCTGTGAGATGTACTGGGCCAAAGGGTGCTCCAGGTGGACAATATAGCTCAGGCAGACAGTCCACAGTTTCTTGGGATTGCTGGACGTGAGAAATAAGGCCACAGAGGTTAGTCTGCAAATAAAATAGAACTAAAATCAAATATTAATGACCTGGTTGAGCCAAAGATTCATATCACTTTATTGAAAGAATTCCAATGGGCAACTTCTTGGCGGCTCAGGGTATAAGTATGCCCAACTACCATGGGAAAACTTTTGTAATTCTCCTTGGGCCAGGTGATATTATCTACCAGGGTCAGGAAACCTTTGATGGCATCTCACACAGGAGATCTTTCATTAGCTGGGTTGAAATGAGAAGACTCAAATTCCCTTTTTGAGTTGCAAGATTAGTCATCCTTGGGCGGCCTGCATTTCACAGGAAGTTTCTGCAATTTCCCAGCTGCGGTGGTCCCAGTTATCTTGGGACCATTTGCCAAGCCTGTGCTCTCATTGGTGGGACTAACAGGATAATTTTGCAGGATAGGCATAGGCGCTGGTGACTCTAGGTTGATGGGCATCAGGAGTTTCACTGAAGAAAGATTTGGTTCTGGTTTGAGCCCAGAAAAACGCGGACTGGTGGCCTGCAGGGGGTTGGGGTTCAAATTGTGTAGCTGCAATTATTCCATGAGCATTGTTAACAGGAGTTTGTCATTTATGACACAAATCCTAAATTATGGAGCCAGGATCAAACCTTGAACAAAACCCTTTACAAACTGCCAGTTCCAAAGATTGGAAACTTGATAGCCCACAGCTGATTGATAAAGTCAATGCCAACCTGTCGTGATCCAAATCCTCAACTACACCACAGAGTCTTTCAAGAAAACTGCCAGTGCCTGGTGCCAAGAGTTTCCATGAGGTCCCAACACTTGACACTGGCAGTTTTCTTAGTGAAATGCGCAAGTCTACCAATGAGAGTTGCCTCAAACCCGCCCAAAGCTCAGAAAGTGGCACTGAACCTGAACACCTGTCCAGTGCCAATACCCAAGTTGCTGAACAGAAAGATTTGAAGTCTTATTATCCAGAGGTGGCCAATGGAAAACTACCAGTACCAAATACCATCCTGTCATCTAAGACCCCCTGACGCCAACCTGCCCAGGCTCAAGAAACTCAATCAGAAGATGAGGCCTGGAAGCGCAGTATAAGCACCTGCTGAGCCAAGATCAACCCACACTATCATTTTTAAATAAAGGTTATGAGATATTGATTTCCACAAATGTTGCCATATTTTATCCTAGTCATCTGTCAGTTAACTCAAAAATTGTCTGATTCTCCTGTCATCCCGCCAGCTATATATTGTCTGCCAGGTGCTCTTTTTGGTCTTGTCAGTTTTACAGAATACCCCTTGAAGCATGAATACAAGGATTACACTTTGAAAAAGATGTTAGCACATAATCTCTTGGCCCAAACTAAAGTGTTAACCATATATAACAGGAAGAGCCCTTGGCACGTTACTGAGCCCTACCTGTTCAGAGATAAATACAACTTCCTCACTGCCTATCAATTAGACATGAACCTCCTGTCACCCCCAACCAATGGCTGCATCTGTTGCTGAGCTTTCCCTGGACCATACCAACAAGCTATTTGGGGTTATATACATTACTCTCACAGGAGTAATAGACACTATTGTCCCAGCTGCCGGCCAGTGGTCATGGGTGGACAAGTCAATGTCCTACCTCATTAAGTTAGCACCAATCCTCTGGTGGGCTCTGCTCACCCCGTCTGCAACTGCCAGTTCCAAGATGCTAGCAAGCCAGCAGCTCAGGATTGGTTCCCTGACAGTTGTGGCTAAGAGAGATGAGAGATCTAAGTCAGGAAAGAGTAGCAAGGTGGCCTTTAGTTCAATCTGGTGAAGGGTAGCAAGATCCTGGCTAGCAGAAAAAAGATGCACTGGAGGAGTTCTGAGATCCTAGGACCAATTTCTGGGAATGTGTAGTTGGAAAACTTTACCTAGGATGGGGATAAGTGTGGGGTTGCCAGTCCCTAAAGTGTGTCCTGGGTCATAGCCAGGGACCATCTTGGAGGAGTTGTCATTCCCCAGAAGTAGTGAATGGTTGATCAGAAGCTTGTACTTGGCCTGTATAAATACAAACTATTCCAGAACTTTTCCAATTACTAGGCGGGCATCTCCATCATGCACCTGTACTTCAGTGGGCACCAACTTCTCTGTGGGTCTGTACCATTCTTATAACAACCTGATAAATTCATTCCCTATAAACTCCCTTCCCCCTATCTGTCATATAAAGATGCCTAGTCAATCTCTCCCACTCCTCCTGGGAAGACTTACTAGTGGCAAATCTCCTAAAACTCTGACAATAGGTATCCTCTTCCCCTTGACTAGGGTAAAAGAGCTGGGGAAATTCACTCATAGTAGTTATCTGTACTACTTGGAACTTTGGGCAGGGGTTGTAATAGGCTTTTATTCACAGTCAAAAGGAAGATCCCCTTAGAAACCTTCTGATATAATGCCTGGGAGTCTAGGAAACAATAAGGGTTTGCCAATACTTGGAGTCCTCCAACAATATCTTAGACTCCTTGTACTTGGACTTGGGCTCCAGCTCCTTAGCCTTGGACTTCTACTTTTTAGTCCTGGGCTCCTACACTTTGCTCCAACTCTGTATCTCCAGCTCCAGCTCCTTTGTCTTGAACTTATGCACCTGTATCTTGGACTTCTGCACCTTTTTCTTATGCTTTGGGTCCTCTGGGTAGTCCTTGTGGCCTTTGAAATCCACTTGTGTCAGTCCCTGAAAAGCCTCAGATAGCTTCCCCTTTTATAGCTCCTTGTTTCAGACCAAATTCTCTCTCAGAACTCTGGTTTTCCAAAGCTTAAACTATCCAGTTTTTCTTCCTCTAAAATATATTAAACCTTTTTAACTTACTTCAGCCAATGAAAGCCCTGAATTTTTTGTTTCTTTTCCTCATTTTTTAGGCTTTAACTCTTCAGTCAAAGCCCTCAAAACACTGATCAAACAGGCTTCAACCTCTAGCCAATCAAACTCTTGGATTCAACAGTTTTTCCAAACAGTTTGCCCAAATGAATTGCTCTTGACTATGGTTTGAACCTGTTGCTGTCTGGCTCTGGATAAACAACTACTCTGTGTTTTGAACGGTTTTGCCGTGATTCCTGTCACGTTTCTCTGGCAAAACTTGAGCGCTTTTGCCTATGTTTTACTTAAGGGATTTTCAAACCCTCAGTTCTTCAACAGTTCTCTGAGTTTTCCTGCATTTTCTTTAGCATTTAACAACTTCAAACTTGCCTGTTGCTTGCCTTTTGCCTCTCCTAGTTGTTCTTGGCAAAATTTCAATACTCATTCTCACAGTTTCTCTGTCCTGTTTCTGGTCTTTCCCTGGCTTCATTCCAACTCAATCAGATCTTAATAAATTTACAGTTTAAACACTGTAAAATATTTATTCTTTTTCTCTCTTTTAACCATATGATAATTAATACAATCTTTCTCTCCTATCTTTGGCAGCATAAAATCATTATTTAACTGCTTCTTTCTTATTATTTTTTCTCTTAAGAAACCAAACCAGCATTCTAGCTCCTGTATTCATTCTGGCTAGTCCTTCTAAGCCATATTCCAGTTCCTCAGCTAGTCCTGAATCATGATTTTCTGGTCCTTCAGCTAATTCATCAACAGTCCTTTTCAGTCTAGTAAACAAACCTTTCCAGTCATCAAACAGTCTTTTCTAGTCAGCAATCAGTCCATTCCAGCCAGCAATTGACCAGTTCTTTTCAGTCAGCACACAGTCTAGTCAACACAAAGTCCAGTCCTCATCATGAACCACCTAAGTTTAAATTCTCACAATGAACTATCTTGGTTCCAATCCTCACAATGAACTGCCTTGGTTCCAATCTTCCCAATGAATCATCTTGGTTCCAATCCTTGCAATGGTCTCCCAGTCCCTCAACTAGTCTTCACTATGATCATACAGTCCCTCTTACTAGTCTTCACTGTAGAGCCTGAACTGCCTTGGTCCTATAATCAGCCCCCAATAACAGAATCTGTAGACCCAGGCATGAGTCTACACTGTCACTGGCGTTTGGCTTGGTCCATTACAAGTGTCCTCCACCTGGGCCATTCAACCACAGACAATACTCATGTCTGTGCAGTTGTCTTTACTCACTCAGGTGATTAAGTCTGAGCTTTCAGTTTCAAAGTAATCAACTTTAATTCCCAGAGGCCTGATCACACAAGGTTCTGCAGCTGCTTCCACAAGCAACCACCCTGGTGACACCCCTGAGAATATCCATGCCCTCCAATGATCACTTTGGGACCCCCCAAAGCTCCTAAGGAGACATAGACAAGGACACCCTACCAGTCTGTTAGGTAGAGTACTTGCTCACAGACCTCCTGTGAGCGCACAAGGGCACATAGAGCTATATTAGCTCCACCCCTTTCCCTGGAAGCCTGTGTTACCTGCCAGGGTCATTCACTCCCCACCCCAAGCAGCCAACAGTCCCTGCTGGGTGAGAGCAACTAATCAGCTCCTAGCGGCCAACGGTCCCTGCTGGGCTGGTTCATCACTTGCCCCTAGTAGTCCCCTGTTACCTACTAGGCAGGCCTTACCTTCCATAGTAACCAATGCTCCCTACTAGGCCTATACCTGTCTTAAAACCACAGCACACTATTGATTATCAGTATTGCGTCTTTATTTGAAGCCAAATCAATCCTTGCCTGAAAAACTGCTTCCATGTGGATTGCCACAGTTGCCCTATCTGAAAAATGAACAAACTCATCCAGTTGGCACCTGGCTTTGACCCAGGACATTTCATGATGTAAGAGAAACTGGAACATCACAAGAAGTGTGTCATAAATGTGTACACCTAGGACAACTGTTGTGTACTTGGGAGCAGCCAAGGGACACAACAGGAAGTTCTAACAGTAGAATTGAGTTTGTACTAAGCCAAATGTTAGTCTTCAGGGATAAATAAAAGATTTAACTTAAGGACATAGGAATAATAATAATCAGAAATATCCTCTATACTAGACTAGGAAGATGGTGCTGAAGTACAAAGATAAACACAAAGAAAGAGTGTAAACAAAACTTAATTTTATTGGATCAATCATTTAGATTCTTATAGGACAATAGTCTACCACAACGGTAGAAGGACATTTAGATCATTGTCCACTATCATAAGTGGGTTGAGGATAACTTATTTTACCAGTCAGAATGTAAATGAGTTGTTTTTCCAATTTGAAGTGAAACTTATTTTGAGGAGAGAAAGGGAACTGAAGAATTTTGCACTAAAAATGCAATCCCATCAAAGGCAAAATAAATAATGCCTGAATAGCAGGACTCACAACATTGCCCCCTCTATATTAGCCTTTGGGGATGTACTTGCAGAGAAACTTGGTGTGGACTTGGGAAAAGGAGCATTCAGTAGACAAAAGTTTGACTTTTACTTGGCACTCTGTTTAAAGGTTACTTCAAGAGGGCCAATCCACAGAGAATATAACTTGTTATCTCTTCCTTCTACTCTATGCTGATAATAGAGGACCAGGTCTCTAACTTGGAACTTTGAGAGAGGAGCACATCCAACATTGCTAGATGTTAACTCCAGGGCCTTGGTTTTATAGGCAGACACATACACCAAAGCTTGTATGTCAATTATGCAATTGACTAGGCCTTTGATATGCTTTTTGGGGTTAGAGGCAGCATCAGAGGTAGAGAGCTGCATCCCTAAGAGAGAGGGAGTAGTAGCCTCTCTTCTGTATAAAATGGAAAAGTGAGAAAAACCAGTAACCCTGTGTTTTCTGAGGCAATAGACAAACAAGACAGCTTGCAAGTAAGAATCCCAGTTGGCAGCATCAGAGTAAGTCAATTTCTTCATGATAGACACCAATATAGATGTTACTGTACAACAGTCACTGTTGAGTATTTAGCCAGATAGATACTTCAAAAAATAAATATGTTCTTTTTTTGTTGTTTATTTCATATAGATATATTTGACTGGAATTCTTCCTATAAAGATTCCTGAAAACTGGGTATATATATTTAGTAAAAGAATATAATATGGGTTGTTAGTTAGGCCGTACTAACTGACAAAGTTGAGGCAATATTGGTCAAATCAATCTTAGGGACTAGGTGTCTTGCAAATGTTTTAATTAAATCTGAAGGTTAATTAAATATACCTGCAGACAAAATTATTGAGGATGTAATCATTGGGCTAAAATGGACTCTATTGTTTAAAGTAAAAACTGGGTGTCTTTAAACTGAGTTGATTAATCACGTAGGTTAATCAGTTTAATTGACAGGGTGTCAATTAACCAACAAAAACTGAATACATGCAAAGATACCTATAAATTCAGGGTTGATCAGCTTTTTACCAGTTAGAACATTGATAGCTGAGTTTTGGGATGTTTAATCTACAGGGGTTTGGCGCCTGGAGCTGAGGAAGCTCCATGCTGAATTGGTACATTGGGATGAATGGAGTCAGGTGACTTCTTCCCATTGTAGGTTGATTCTCATAGGTTGAGAAATGCAGGGATATTTTAGGTAAAGATTCAGATTGAATGACATGAATATCATAGACCACATGAAATGAATCAAATGTCAATTCAGGAACTGGAGGGGTTTTCAGCTGAATATGCCCCAAATGGTATATAAGCAAAAACAGCTAAATTTTAATAAATATCTATTGTCAATTTTGACGCTTTCCCTTTATTATTTTTTTAATTATCATGTCTTCTTTCTTATTGTTTGAAAGAGCAAAATTTAGAGTACTTTTTATGAAAACAGCTGCTGCCAGGAAGGAATTTCCTGCAAGTTCTCTCAAGGAATCTTGGGGAAGTCTGGAGGTGACTAAGACTGTACCTCAGGAGTCTTTGGTAGAAGTGAAAGCTGCGTTCAAAGAATTATATTCTGATTAATTTGCAAAAGAAGGAGCTCCTGCTCAAGGAAATTGATTCTATGTGTGGGATTCATGGAACCTGTTAGTAGGATTTGACAAAATTTTACAACAGGTGAAAGTCAAGGCAAACCGTGAGATTGAGGCCCTAAGAAAAAGAGAGAAAAAGAGTGTCAAGATAATGGCTAGATGGTGGGATGGCAACAAGGTGTTGTCCCATAAAATTGCCTCCCTGGAGGCAAAGCTCATAAAAGCTTTTTATCAGGAAGTTTACAGCAATAAGGGTCAGCAAAGGCAGGATAATGGTAAGTTAGACTGGTTAGACCTGGATCCTTCACAGTAGAGTTAGCTTATTCCACAGCTCTATTAGTAGAAGGATTATAGGGAGCAGAGAAGAATTGATAGTTTCCTAGAGCTTCTACTACAGAGGTTACTAAGCAGGTGTTAAAATTGGACCTATTGCCAGAGAGTAGAACTTGAGAGCATCCATGACAATAGAAGGCATCTTGCAAAAGAAAAGCAGCAGTTGTCTTGGCTGTGATATCTTTGGCAGGTCTAGCTTCTACTCATTTACTGAAGTGATCCACAGCAATCAGAATTAACTGACACCCAGTTCTGGATTGTGGAAGGGGACTCACTGTGTCAATGCTGACAGTATGAAAGCGTGTTGGGGACGCCAGTTTGAACTCATGAGCAGAGGCACAAGGTCTCTGTAGTTGATAATCAAGGCAACTAGCAAGAGCATCAGAAATCAACAGGTAGAGATTTCCCCAGTAATATTGTTTCTGAAGCCAATCATAAGTCTTAGCTATTCCTTCATGTCTAGTTTACTGATGTTCTTGCAGGATAAGGGACAGCCGTAGGCTTGGACAAATATAGGGAAGGTACTGATGTTGAACCTTCTTGAACAGTTGTTGATTGCGGATGAGAGTATCCTAGACAAATTCTGTAGGGCCAAATGGGTATCTTCAGTCTCAGAATCTCATGCTGAGGAATAACCAATCAGTTCATATAGTTGATCAGCTTCAGCAGGATGGAGGACCAGGATAGGCATTTGTGAGAGTCCATTGGCATTCTGATGTTGTATGCCTGGACAATGGAGTACAGGAAAGTAATAACCTTGTAGACAGAGATCCCATCTAGCTAGGCTTCCTTTGAGTTCTTTTAATTGCTATAACAACTTGAGAGAGGCATTATCTGTGACAAAAGTGAAGTGTGTATTGTAAATTTAATGAAAAAACTGTTTGACAGCATGGAGCACAGCTAGGTACTCCTTATATGTCACACTGTAGTTTTTCTCATGCTTGTTCAGGACTCTGAAGGTATAAGCTACTGGGTGATCTACACCTTCATCATTGAGTTGATCCAGGATTGCATCAATAGCAAGGTTACTAGCGTCAGTGTACAGAATGAAATCCTTATTGTAACCAGGGTATACAAGAACAGGGGCCTCTTTCAGTTTATGTTTGATAGTCTTGAAAGATTTTTATTGACTGGCCATCCATTTGAAAGTAACATTTCTTAACAACTGGACTATTTGTTCACTGATGTCAGCAAAGTCAGAGATGAATTGTCTGTAGTAAACCATCATGCCTAAGAAGACTTGGACTTCTATCAAAGAAGTGGGAGAGAGCATTTTATCAACTACTTCCACTTTCTTGGTCATGGGACATATCCCAGTCTGGGTTACTTCATGCCCTAAGAATTCCAGGCAATCTCTGAAAAAGGCGCCCCCCCCCCCCCCCCCCCCCCCTCCCGGGAATCCCCCCCGTGGCCGGAGGGGGGGGGGGAGGGGCCAGGAAGACGAATAAAAAATATCGGAAAAATATATAAAAAAATTTATATTATTTTTAATAGGCCCTTTCAAACAATCCCCACAGCCACCCCCCCCACCCCCCCCCCATTTAAACCCGTCCGGGCGATGGGCAAGGAAAACCATTTTGCCATCCCCGCCCCCGAACCCCACAAGCCCTCCCCTCCTCTTCTTCTCCCCCCCCCACCTTCCTTCCCTCTTCCTTTACCCTCCCTTCCCCCCCTTTAAAACCACCTTCCGCCGCTTCCCCCCCGCGCCCCGCGCTCCCCCCTCCTCCTCTCTTATGCCCCCTCCCCTTTCCCTTTCTCTTGCTCTTTACTTTATATTCTTTCTTTCTCCGTTTTTCCACTCCCATCACACCAATCATTTCCCACAAAACCTCCCCCCCACAACAACCCCCAAAACCCAAACCCCCAAGAAAAAACCCACCAAAACAAACCCACACACAACACCCACAACTACCCAACAACATTAAAATTTCCAACCAACCCTCCCCCTAATATTCTCCTTTCCCTACCTTCTCCTCAAAAATTAAACCTTTCATTACCACATTTTCCAATCACCACTCCTTACTCTATATTCTTATACTAACATCCTTACTTACTTATTCATTAAAATTAAAATTAAATTTTAATTTTTTACCTTCTTACCTTTTATTTTCACCCCCAACCCACCAATAACAAAACCAACCAGCCCCAAACCCAAAAATAAACAAAGCAAACACAAACAAAAAACTAATTCACACCTACTCCCAAACAACCAAAAAACTAAAAACCCCAACTCAAACAACCAAAACAACCAACCCAACACAAACCAACAAACAAACATATTATCCAACCAAAAATATCACAACAATAATAAACAAAAAAAAATTTAAATAATATATAATTATTAAAATTTTTTTTCCACATTTTTTTATATTTTTCCTTAAATATTAAAAAACCATCACAAACCAACAAAAACACCCCAAAAAAAAAACATCAACACCACACCTAACACCAAAACATACTTACCTATATCAAAACAAAAAAAATAAAAAATATACCCCCTATATACACTTCCTTCTTTTTGATTTTACTACTACAACAAAAAAAACATCCACATCTTCCCTTTCTCAAAATTTTTTTTAAAAAATTATCTCAATTTTTCCCCCATTACTTTTTCTACTATAACCTCATCTTCCGTCCCTCCACCCACCCCCTGTATAATAATCAACCAAACCTAATCTTCCATATTCAAATACACCAACAACCTCTCAAACCTTAATAATTAATTAAACACCCCATCACTCATCCACCCCTTTTATTATACCAACAACTTCCCCACCTTTTACTTTATCATCCTTTTACTATTTTTCCCCAAAAAAAACCATGGACCCCCCCTGGAAAAAAATAAATATTTTTCCATACAAATTTTAAACAAAAATAATCAATTAACCAACAAACTACCTTTATAAAAAACTTCTCATTTCTTTTCTTTCTCTGCTCTTGTGCTACCTAACACCTTCTTTTTTTTTGACCCTGGTGGTGGGACAAGTAGGAGCAGGGAGGGGGATTTAATAATATGGGGGTAGGTTGGGGGGGGGAAAGGAGAAAACGAAATCAACTAAAAAAATAAAAATAAATTTTTATTTATTGGTTTTTTTTAACAAGGGGGGTTAATTAGTGGGGGCTTTTGGTGGGAAATTCACTGGAGTCTACAGGGGGGGGGGCGAAAGGAGGTGATTTATATAACTTCCCCCACAAAAAAAACCCACAAAAAAACAAAAAAAAACAAATCTCCACCCTAATCCCCCCCATTGCCCCCCCGAGACCCCCCGGGGGAAAAAAAAAAAAAAACCAACGAGTGTTTTGTGTGGGATGCTTTGTAAGAAAACAAATGTAATGGAATAAGAGTATATAAAACCCAAAAACCTTTTCTTCTCGCTGGCAGTCCGCGCGGGGGGACAAAAACCAAAAACAAAACAAAAAAAAAAAAACAAAATCTAACTAATCTATTTTTTATTTTTCCAACCCAAAAACCCCCCTATGGGAAGAGAAAAAAACCAAACAAAAAAAAATCTATTTTTGGGGGGGGGGAAAAAACATATTCATATATTATTAAACACATTTAGTAAGCCCTTATTATCCTCAGAAGCAATAATTCCTTATTAGGCTCTACCTACAAAAAAAAAACAAACTTTTTTTTGGCCAAACTTTACTCCCGCCTGCAAACCACCAAACATGTGGACCGTCACAGGCACACTTGAATGGCTTCAGCTTGAGTCCAGCTTCTCAGATCTTGATGAACACCTCTTTAAGATGAGTAATATGATTGGTGAACGTGGTACTAAATAAAGTGATGCCATTCAAATAGACCAATACACACAAAAGCTTTATATTGCTCAATATGTAGTTCATAGCTCTTTGGAATGTAGAAGGAGCATTACAAAGCCCTTGAGGCATACATGTAGGTTCAAACAATTCTTCAGAGGTGATGAGAGCAGCTTTTTGCCTTCTTTGGGGGAGAAGTCAACTTTCCAGTAGTCAGATTCCAGACCCATAGTTGAAAAGAACTTAGAGCCTCTGAGACAGCAGAGACATCATCTATATGTAACAAGGGGGAATAGTCTTTATTGGTTAAAGAGTTCCACCATCAATAGTCCATCCCAATGCAGTGACCTCCATCCTTCTTCTTCAAGATGAGCAAGGGGAAGGACCAAGAACTCTGGGAAGGAGAAAGTAGCCCATTTTCCAACAACTGTTTGAGTTCTTTAGACACCTAAGCATCCTTTACTATACTTTTTCTGAAGGTCTGGCTCAGAAAAGAGGAGAATCACTTGTATCAATTTGATTAATGTCACCTTTAGCTAGGTCATAATCTGTACTGTCTTTGGCAAAGATGTTGAAAAACTGGTCAAGAAGGTCAAGAACTTCTTTATGTTATACAGGAGACAGCTTTAGGAAATCCTCAGCACTGAAAAAGGACAACACTTGAGGTTCTTCCTCTGGTAAGTTGAAATCACAGAAAGTATCAAAAGGGTGTAGTGAGAGAACACCAGGCACATTTAAGAGTTGGCAATAGCCAACCACTTGATCTCTAGAGACAGTGATAGACACAGGAGTTAGATTAGCCACAAGTAACTGCATAGCATCTTTGTGAGAAGAGTATGAAATTCCTAGGCAGAGATGAGGTTAATTATGCCCCAAAGAGAGAGGGGAGTATAGTTCTAGGAGGGTACACTCAGGAAATTCATAAAAGATTTGGAAGTCAAGGATGACTTGAGACCCAGGAGGGATAGTCACAGCCAAGGTATCCAAGACAGGAACTCCTTCAAGTGCAAGGTAGGCAAGAGGAGGACACTTTATGTTGGAGGAGTGCGTGCAGTATTTTAGGGTGAAAAATACAGAAGAGTATTCCAGGACACACATCTTTAGGCGTTTGTCAGGCATTTTGATGGGTTCTTCAAAGATGAGAGAAACTTCATACCCAAGGATTGACAGATATCCATCCTTCATGTTGATGATCTCATTGTATTCTTGGAGAAATTGAGTGCCTACCAATAGTTTTTAGCTCTAATTTTCAAGGACTACAGTAGGGGAAGCAAGGAGTAGCTTGCCAAATTGCATAGGGAGATCTGAGTACGTGCCAATGGCCTGGGTCATAGATAAGTCAGCTGTATCATAGGTCTGATGATAGTTGAGGTCCAGGGCTAGCTTGAGTTTATTCACCAGTTTAGAAGACACAAAATTGACTGGAGAATCAGTGTCAATGAAGTCTTTGATCTTTACCTTTTGGATGGATATCTCTATGCAAGTAGTTGTATGTCCAAACAGGGGAAGGACAGCCAAGACATATTGTGCTTCAGACAGCTCCTTATCCAACTTTTCTAGCATACACCTGAGGCCAGGAAACTCCTTATAAACAGTCTGCAGGGGAAGTGAAAAGGAGATTTTTTTGATGATGGCATCAGCCACCTCAGTGGCTTCTTCAGAGGTTTCCAATAAGATAGGTGACCTCTTGGCTTGAATGAGGTAGGGTCTTGAAACAATCTGCTTGGCATCAGCAAAAGAGTTAACAGTGGTTGAAGTGTTTCCAGAACATAGCGTATAAGGGACAGTAATGGTCTCAGATACAGCAAGGACAGAGTAGCCAGCAACAGTCAAAAAATTGACTGTAGGGATGCAAAAGTGAGAATTCAAAAGTGAGAATCTAAAAGCGGCCTAGTTGCACTTTTTTAAAATCTAAAAATGGTTTTTTATAATTAATTAATTAATTAATTTTTTTGACCTTTTTAGTTGAGAGAATGAATAAAAAGTATTTTATATGGCTATAATGATTTTTAATTTCAGATAAGTTATTTTAATTTAATAATTGAAATTTTAAAATTGTTGACTTGGCCACTTTTAAATTATTGCTTTTGAATTCTCACTTTTGTATCCCTACAGTTAATTATTTCACTTTTGTCAAGTAGACAAGGGGCATCAGAATTCTCAGTATCAGACTCTTCTATGTCATAGTTGTCTTAAATGTTGTGGAAGAGAAGAAGGATAGGAGGAGCTTGGGAATCAGTTTCCTCATCAGCAGAATTAGAAGGAGGTGAAGGGGGAGACTGCAAAGAGTTGCCAACTGAGAGTGTCTATGTATCTAAGTTGACCTCTCTTTTTCTGCCTGGTCTCTAAGGTCAGCTTCTTCAAAACGGGGATTTTTACAAACTTGTGAGTGATGTCCCACCTGACCACATTATGGCAACCTTGTTTGGGCTGGTTTTGAGCATTCACAGCTAGGATCCAAGAAGAGCGGGAATTTGTGCCTGACACAGAAGTCCAACTCTCTTGTAATACTAAACCTGAGTGAGTGAGGTGCATGTCTTAGAGGAGGGTTTTAATACTCTTCATAGATGTAAGCATAGCCTTATGTGCTTTGAGTGCAAACATAAGAGATGGTTGACCTTAAGGGCCTGAGCCCAAGCAGTGTAGGCTTCATGGGCAGTCAGTTGTTTACTTGTTATTAGTTAATGACCTTTTATATAAAACCTAACAGCAAACTCAGCTAGGATTTCCTTAGGCTTAAAGGCAATGTGCATGAATGCATATTTCTTCACTTCTAAGCTAAGGTCTCCTCCAAACTCCTCAATCAGTAAATACTTCATTTCTTCCCATGTGGTAATAGAGGGAAGCTCAGGTGCCAGTACCTCTTGACAGGTAGGGTGGATTCAGGTCAAGATGTGTTTTTTTTGATCTCATCAGAAGCCCTATGAATGTTAATTTTGTATATGGTAAGGAAGGCAGCAATTGTTGGTATTTTTGGGTCAAAGATCTTTTTGAAGGTAGGTTTGAAATGGGTCTCAGGAGTAAGTCCACCATTATTACTGTCTACCATATTGGTGCAAGGAGAGAACTAAGCCTCAGATTCTGTGGGAGGCTGTCTGGCCCACACTGTAAAACAATTTCTTCTAAAATGACTAAAGAGTTGGAGTTGAAAATGCCATCTTTGGCAGTGTGGCCTGTTTACTGTTCAAAAGTATCAAATTGACGTCCTTGATTGGTCACCACAGTTGAGAGTTCAGCTAGGGAAGAAGTCAGCAATGGGCCTACTGACAGACAAGCGGAGAATTTCTAATTGACAGAGGCAATCAATTAGGTCATTTCCTGAAAGTCTGTGTCTAGGGCATCATGATCCTGCTTAATATGATCAAGTCTATTGTCTATAGCAATCAGCTCTCTAGCGCAACAGATACAGGGCTGACCAGGCATTCCTGGGAAACATCCTTCATCCTCAGAGAGTCCTAGCAAACTGGTGGACTCTGTGACAGATGATTGTAGCTCCAAGATTTCTTGTTAGAGTGAAGCCACCTGGGTTGTAAGTACAGCCACCTGGGAGTCAGGTTGAGGTGCAGCTTCTGGAGGTGCTCAGCTTTGTGTAATAGCACACAGCTCATGGATAGCACCCCATAATTCTTGTTCTTATCTCAACAGATCTTAAGAAGGATGAACACCAGAAGAAGCTTGACTTAACTCATCCACTGGGCTTGCAATAATTGGATAATAGTAATTGCAGCATCCTTTTCCTGTACCAACTCATCCTGCATACTTTTTTGAGGCAACCTCAGCCAAGCGTTGTAGTTACTCAGCAGTATGGACACAGAATTCATTGAGTTGTACCACTAACCGCTCAAAGTCAGTGTGGTGAGTGTTAAAGGGGAAGTAAACCTGGACCTACCAGGGTTTTTGTAGGTGGTGGAACTCCTGAAGGCATTCACAAACGTAGTCAGGGACAGAAGAACACAGGTGATCAATAGATTTGGTCAATCAAGCTTAGGAAGTAATAGAATCTCTCTGGTTATTGAATAATAGGGAGAGCAGAGAGTACATCCATTGTTGGTAGGCAGAGAACTGTTCCCAATGGTTGGAAACAGCAGCACAAAGAGAGGAAGTCTTGTGAACGTGGAGCCCCAGTACCATCTGATGATGGACTAAAGCAGTTTGTACAAAAGATAAGATAAAGCATTCACATAGTTGGCTGCTTAAAGGAAGTAGTGCAGAACACAAGGAGCAACTATCATCTCATAATATTCTATAGACTCAAACTGGGCTTGTAAATTAGGGATGGCTCCACTGCATGCTAGCCCAAGGGCCACTAACATTATTTGATCTTTGTCAGGGGTACCAAGCAGGTAGGCAACAAGAAAGGGCCATTATCCATGTTAATAATAGTAGGGGTGATAGGCAGGTAAACAATGTCTTCTTTCATTAGAGGGCTGGAAACTTCAGGCAAAGACAGATTCTTAATTGGTGGAGATTATGACAGAAATTGACAGAAAGTAAGAAGAGGTCTCCGTGTGGTGGAGAATCACAACCCAAATCCACATGGAGTTGATGATTAACCATCAAGAAAGCTTCAAATACTGTTTGGTGAAATTCCCAAAGGATACACTGGAGTTCAACAATATGATTAAACCCAACCAAAAGAGACCTAGATAGACTTCCTGAGAAAGGATTAAACTATATTAAATGTAGAACTCTGGGCATTGAGAAGACATAACTGTCTCAGTTTGAGATCCAGCATAAAAAACACCAATATTGAGAGGCATTAGAGTAACAATAGAGGGTGCCAATGACAAAGTACCCAAGGCAAGGACCCATCTTCCAGTAATAATTTGACTCAAGATCAAGCTATATAGGATTTAGCAGAGTATACCAACTACTAGATGCATTGTTAAAATAAAGCAGACCAGGAGAAATTTTGGTTTATTGACTAATTTAGGGAGGACTCAACTCTTAAGAGTTGAACAGTGAAAAGTTTCCCATATGTACCAAATTTTGACTAAGCAATATCACCTGGATCCATGGCTCCTATTCTGTCTACATTATCTAGAGAGTACTTTGTCCAGTATGTAAAAAACCTTAAGTGATTAATTTATGTTGACTGTTCTGATAAATGAGGTTGTATTGAGTGACTCTTATATTACATCTATTTATCAGTGTCAACTTGCACGGGGTAATTGAATCCAGATGACAAACCAGAGCTGCAGTAGCCCATTTCTAATCAATATTTTGGTTTAAATATGTCAACTTGGTTAAATTGGTTAAAAGTTTACGCCACTTCTGAGATTTGCAATTAGGACAAGTAATAATAGGCATTATGGAAACTACTGTGGCACTTCCCACCAAAAGCCAACTTGCTCCCCCTTTAACCAATCAGGCCTCAGTGCATGTAGCCCAAACACATAATAATCACTGCCAAAATTCTCCAGGAAATTGTGGCACTCAACCAGTGTGGCCTGGCCTGGGAACAAATTGCTAACCAATTAAAATTCACCCAAGCTACTGTCATGAAGGGATTCAATAACTTAATAAATGAAAAGGAACATGTTTGTGTTAAAAAACAGAGCCAAACCCAGTAAAGTTCCAACTAAACGTTTTTGTGACCTGCAATCTGACTTCTGAGTGACCCAAAGCCAAATCCAGAAGTCAACTCAAATTTACAAATCTAGAAACATGACCAAATGATATCCCCTGATTGATGAACAGCTCAATTTAGCCCTTGAATTATTACAAGGATCAAGTCACCCCCTATTCATTCAACCAAGTGATCTCTACAATCATGTTCCTGCTATCCTGATTCACAATAACTATATAACATCTATATCTTAATAAAGAATATGATCTAGTCTCCAATTATTTTTTCCCTTATAACTTTGCTAAAACAGCACAGTTATAACATTGGTAGCACAGGTAGGGTTTCCATTATACCTTGCCTTTCAAAATTATGTCTGTTGCTCTTACTTGCCACAGTCAACAAATATACAAAAGAATTATGTCTGGGCTCCCTGTAGGCTGGACACTCTACACACAAGGGACTAAGATACCAGAAGGGTACTTAATATACAAGAACATGGTAATGCTGGTCCTGTCTTCAATGCCCTATCAGCCCAGGGACTCTTCCAGGGCCCCTCCTTCACGCCTTGAACCACTGACAAAAGCATCATATCTTCTCACATAGCTCAGTAACTCCACAGCTCTGTCTTGAAATCATTTGCAGGAGCTAACAATAACAATACCACAGCATGGATCCAATCTGCCCAAAGTAAGCTGACACAGATAAAATGCTCAAATTTTTTTAGATTGCAGATATATTCATTCACCTGGCCTATGATGCAGGAATCTGGTGAAATAAGTGGCACAAGGATCACACAAATCACAAATCACAAACTGGGAAATGAGATAGACCTAAGGACTCTCACCCCCAGGACGTTCCAGCTGCTCTCTACCCAGTGACAATAACAGTGTGAACAAAAAACCCTCAAACTCCAATGGTCATAGTAATGGAAACAATGGCCAATCCAACCCTTATCATTTCAGATTCACCAGTACCCAAGGTAATCAGGAAAAGGGAAAAGCCCAGGGAGAGTGTTGCAACTGAACCAATGATAATTCAGTATTTGATTAGGGAAGACAACAGTTAAATAGAAAGGATAAGAATAATAATAATATGTTGGTTATTGAGGAATAGTATAATTAATATAATATATAGAGAAGCCACAAGTACACAGGGGGTGACACAGTGGCAGGTTTGAGATAAGGTTTAGGCTGTGGAATAACTTGCACAAGGATCAGCATATCAAATTAGCAAAACTCCTAATTAGGAGATAGTGCCTGCAATTTGACATTGTCACTAGATTCATCCATGCTGTTAGACACATCATGGGGCGGCTCATCAAGCGCCCCCTGTGTATTGTGAGATACATTATCAGGCAAGGATATAATCTCAGTTGCAACAAGAGCAATAAGCAAGCCAAGCTCTCTTCACCAACCTTCTGCCTTGCCTAATGATGAATACTGTCCAGAGGATGTGAATCAGTGCCCAATGATCCAGGTCCCTTCAGGAGACCCTGTACTCTACACCATTTCCAGACATCCCAATAAACTGATGTCTTATCCTTTCTGTTTTTGAAGCTACACAGGTTCAGCACTCTTTGATTCAGGAACAGATTGCACCCTTGTTAACAGCAACTCTGTGAACAATTTTAAGCTAGCTACTAATCATTTGTGGATTAAGAACATGGTTTTAGATGATGAGCATCACATCACGGTGACACAGAAAACTGCCCCCTTCTCTGTCATGCTAGAAAACCTGAACTCCATTATCCAGGGTCCTGTCATTGATTTTACCAAAATTGAAATTGCTCTGGGGCTAGACTGGTTGCAAAGAAGCAACCCTCATGTAAACTGGGCAACCTCAGTATTGACCATCAAATGTGAAGGAGTCAATCACCAGATCTACCCTGACTTAGTGGACCAGCTCCTATGCAACCACGTCTTTTTGTGCATTAAAGAAACCCTCAATGAAAAGGAGAACCTAAAAGCAATTGACTGGGACTGCTGTCAATATGAAAACATACACTTCAAGGATCACCAGGATACCACTACTCCTCAGTATTGCAAAATTGTAGCCCACCATCCAGAAATCTTCAAAGAGGCACTACCAGGGTTGCCACCAGAGGAACACATGTAATACTCTATTCAGCTTAGGGAGTCATACCTAAGGTGTAACCCATCTATCAACTCACCCCAAATTAAGACAACACGCTACGTGCTTACCTCAAAGAAGCGTTAGAAAAAGATCTTATTTGCCCCTCACAGTCTCCCTTTAGTGCTGCTGTATTCTTTATGGCAAAGAAAGATGATACCCTTCAACTAGTTACAGATTACCAAGCTCTAAATGAGGTTACCATCAAGAATTATTACCCACTCCTACTCATTGATGACCTATTCAATGCCTTGGGTGGTGCCACAGTCTTCTCCAAGATTGGCCTAACCGCAGCTTACAACCAAATCTGCATCAAGGAGGAAGATATACCCAAAATAGCCTTATACACTAAGTACAGGCCATAAAAGTGTGTGGTGCTCAATTTTGGGATGAAAAACACACCATTGACCTTTGTGACTTTTATGAACAAAGTGTTTGCTACCCACATTGGCAAACACGCCTTAGTGCACCTGGACAACATTATTCTCTACAGACCTTTGGTAGAACAATATCACAAGGACTTAGAGGCAGTCTTTGCTACCCTAGCACAACATAAGCTGCTAGCCAAGCCCTCCAAATGTCAGTTCTTCTGCAAACAGTTGCCCTTCCTGGGACATATAGTTTCAAAGGATGGCATCAATCCTGACAGCCAGGAAACCCAGGCCATTTTCAAGATGCCACCTCCAAAGGACAAGTCCAAATTTTACACATTCCTGGGGATGATTGTCTACATATAATAATTCATCCCCAACTGTGGTGTGTTGACTGTACCTCTGTGTGGGGTTCCTGGTCAACAGTCTCCAAAGTGTATCCTGGGTCATAGCCAGGGACCAGCTTAGAGGAGTCATCATTTACCAAAAGTAGTGAATGGTTGATCAGAAGCTTGTACTTGGCCTGTATAACTACAAAATATTCCAGAACTTTTCCAATTACTAGGCAGGCATCTCCATCATGCACCTGTACTTCAGTGGGCACCAACTTCTCTGTGGGTCTGTACCATTCTTATAAAAACCTGATAAATTCATTCCCTATAAACTCCCTTCCCCTATCTGTCGTATAAAGATGCCTAGTCAATCTCTCCCACTCCTCCTGGGAAGACTTACTAGTGGCAAATCTCCTACAACTCTGACAATAGGTATCCTCTTCCCCTTGACTAGGGTAAAAGAGATGGGGTAGTTCACTCATTGGGCTTGTACTCTAATTACTGAAAATTTGGGCTGGGATTGTAATAGGCCTTTATTCACAGTCAGAAGGAAGATCCTCTTAAAAAACTTCTGATATAACACCTGGGTAAGGGAAACAATATGGGTTTACCAATACTTGGAGTCCTCCAACAATCTCTTGGACTTCTTGTACTTGGTCTTGGGCACCTGCACCTTGGTCTTGGGCTCCTGCAGTCTGCTCCAGCTCTGGCCCCTTCTCTCTAGCTCTAGCTGCTTTATCTTGGGCTTCTGCACCTCTAGCTTGGTCTTCAGCTCCTTCTGTAGTCTTTTTGGCCTTTTAATCCACTTGATCTAGTCTCTGAAGAGTCTCAGATAGCCCCCTTTTATAGTTCCTTGTTTCAGACCAAAATCTCTCTCAGAACTCTGGTTTTCAAAAGCTAAAATTATACATTTTTTCTTTCTCTACAATATATTAAACTTTAAAACTTACTTCATCCAATAAGAGCCCTGAATTTTCTGCTTTTGCTCTTCATTTTTTAGGCTTTAACTCTTCAGTTAAAGCCCTCAAAACACTGATCAAACAAGCTTCAACCTGCAGCCAATCAAACACTTAGATTCAACAATTTTTTCAAAACGTTTGCCCAAATGACTTGCTATTGACTATGGTTTGAACCTGAGGCTGTCTTGCTCCAGGTAAACAACTGCTCCGCGTTTTGAACAGTTTTGCTGTGATTCCTGTCACGTTTCCCTGGCAAATTTCAAGCTCTTCCGTATATGTTTTACTTAAGCAAAATTTTGAAACCTCAATTTTAAAACGTTTCTCCGTGTTTCCCTGTGTTTTCTTCAACATTTTGCAACTTTGAACTTGCCCATTGCTCGCCCTTTTGCTTCTCCTAGTTGTTCTTGGCAACATTTACTCTTTTGCCTCACAGTTTCTCTGTCCTGTTTCCGGCCTCTTTCTGATTTCTTTTTTCCCCATTTAAAACTTAATAAATTTACAGTTTTAACACACTGTAAGCCATTTTCCTCCTCTTTCTTTCTATTAATATGATATTTAATTCTTTTCTTTCATATTTAAGAAGTATTTAATTATTATTTAACTGCTTTTTTATATTCATATTTTCTCTTTAAAGACATCAAAATTAGCCTTCCAGCTTCTACTTCCAGTCTGGCCAGTCCTTCCAAGTCATCTTATAGTCCTGCACTCAAATATTCTGGTCCTTCAACCAGTTCTTTAACCACATCTCTCAGCTCTTCAGCTTAACCAGCAATCAGTTTATCTTAGTCCACAAAACAGCTCCTCTTAGTCTCTGAACAGTTCATTCCAGTCTTCAAACAGCTTATCAGTCCTCTGGATACTCCTTTATCATGACCAGCTACTCCTGCATCATAATCTTTGAGCCCTTCAACTTATCCTCACTAGGAACCACCTTAGTGGGATAAGTTTAAGAGCCTCAAAGACCCATGATGCAAATGTAAGTCATGACTAAAGTATCAAAGACTGATAAGCTGTTTGAGACTGTAATAAACTGTTCGAATGCTAAGAACTTTTTGTGGACTAAGATAAACTGATTGCTGGTTAAGCTGAGCTGAATGTGGTTGAAGAAAATGTTGAGATTCAGAAAATAATGATTAGAACTATGAGCTGAAGAAGAGTAAACTGGAAGGTGATTTTTGATATCTTTAAAGAGGAAATATGAATATAAAGAAGCAGTTAAATAATAATTAAATATTCCTAAATATGATAGAAAGAATTAAATATCTTATTAATAGAAAGAAATGGGAGGGAAAATGGCTTACGTATGTTAAAACTGTAAACTTATTAGGATTTGAAATGGAGCAAGGAAGAGGCTGGAAACAGGACAGAAGAAACTGTGAACAAAAAGGCAAGGTTTGCCAAGAACAACTAGGAGAGGCAAAGGGGCAAACTAATGGAGCAAAACCAAAGTTATAAAATGTTGAAGAAACTGGGAAACAAAAAGAAAAACATTAGTAAAATTGAGGGTTCAAAAATTTGTTTAAAAACAAAGCTGGAAAGAGCAATTTGATAGAAAAAGTGACGGGAATCCTACAATTGAAATGTTGTTCGGCCTGGAAGTAGACAAAAAGCAACCCACAGATTCAACCATACATATCAAACTGTTGGCAAGGTGCCTGTTGCTCCCTGCAGATATTTGATCAGTGTTTTTAGAATTTAACTGAGTTAAAGCCTAAAAATGAGTAAAAGCAGAAAATTCAGAGTCTGTAGATGAAGTAAGTTTTAAAGCTTAATATTGTAAGAAGAAAAACTGGATAGTTTAAACTTTGAAAACAGAGTTGAGAAAATTTTGATCTGGAACAAGGAGAATAAAGGGGGCTATCTGAGACTCTTCAGGGACTGGATCAGAAGTGGATTAAAAGGCCACGAAACTACAGAAGAAACTGAGACAAACAAAGGTGCAGAAGCCAAGATAAAGCAGCCAGGCTAGGAGGGGACCCGGGGCTGGAGCAACCGCAGGTCTAAGACAAGGTGCAGGTCAAGGATACAAGGGAGTCAAGGGAATGTTGGGCCCCTTGTGTTGCAGGCGTGCAAGGGGACCCCTTCTGACTGTGAATAAATACCTGTGCCCAAATTTCAAGCTGGCCAAAATTGCAGTAACCCCATATCTTGCCCTAGTCAAGGGAGGATTACATATTGTCAGAGTTATGGGAGATTTGCCACTGGGGTGGGGAGAGGTTACGGTAGGCATCTTGAGATTGGATAAGGAGGGAGTTTATAGGGGATGAATTTATGAATTTGTTACAAGAAATGGTATGGACCCACAGAGAGGTTGGCATATCTGGGCATGTAGGGGATGCCCGCCTGAGTGACCGAAGGTGGTTTGAGGGTGCACAAGGTCAAGTACAGACTTCTGATCAGCCACTCACCACTGTTGGGAAATGACAGCTCTCAAACTGTTTGCAACTAGACAGGACCTTTGGGGACCGAGGAACCCACACAAGTCAAAACACAGTGGGGATGAATATTATATGTAGGCAACCATCCCCCAAGGAATGTGCAAAGTTTGGACCTGTCGGTGTACATGGCGCAGGATTTCTGGCTGTCAAGATTGATGCATCCTTTGAAACTACATGTCAGGAAGAACAACTGTTTGCAGAAAATTTGACATTTGGAGGACTTGGCTAGCAGCCCATGTTTGTGCCATGTAGTAGCAAGACTGCCTCTAAGTCCTTTATTATTGTTCTACCAAAAAGTACATGAGACAATAATGTTGTCAGGTACACTAGGCGTGTTTGTAATGTGGGTAGCCAAAACACTTTGTTCATAAAAGTCACAAAGGAATGTGTTTTTCATCCCAAAATTAGGCACCCACACATATGACGTACTAGTGTGAAACTATTTTGGGTATATCTTCTCCTTTAATTACAATTTGTAACCACAATAGTTAGGTGTCTTGGAGGTGGCACCATAAAACGTGAATAGGTTATCAATGAGTAGGAAGTGAGTAATTCTTGATGGTAACTTTGGTAATTGTAACTAGTTTAAGGTACCATCTCTTGCCGCAAAAGGAATAGCGAGGAAGATTATGAGGTAAAATAGGTACTCTTAAGTGAAGTAGCACCATTGAGTGGTTGATGGGCACCTTAGTATAGCTTCCCCTTAATCTGGATGGAGTATTTATGTGTTTCTCTAATTGGCAGCAATATGCCTCTTTAAAAATTTCTGCAGATATTGGAATGCCCAATTTTGCAGTCTGAGGAGTAGTGTTTAACTGAGTGATCGCAGAAATGCCATGATCCTTTCAATGCTGGGAATTACAGTCAATTTGCTTTTAGGTTCTCCTTTTCATTGAGGGTTTGTAATGCACTTTTGGGGTATGGTGCATAGAGGCTGGTCCGGTAGATCTGGTGATTGACACTTCACATTTCAATACTGAGGTTTCAATCTACATGAGGGTTCTTCCATTTATCCAGCCCATCGCATTCGAGGCCTGGGGAAGATGACGCAGAACCTATGGATGATGGGTTGGAATTCTAGCATGACGAGGGCAGTAATGTCCTTGTGATGTGATGCTCATCAACTAAAACCATGTTCTTAATCCCACAAATATTCGTAGCGCTTGAACTTTTTCACAAAGT
>QTSX02006629.1:0-122065 GCA_014839935.2 Entomophthora muscae
AATACCTTGACAAGAAGGCCAGGAAGGAAGGGACCCCCGGGAAGGAAGGGGATGATGTCATGAATGTTATTTTAATACTTGTATTGAAAACCCAAGAGTTGAACCCCAGTCCCCTGAAGGAAGATCAGCCCCCCAGGACAGTCCAGGACCCGCTGATCTGTTAAGTCACAGACTCAAATTGTTAAGTTGCCCCGCAACCTGCCGGCCTAATACTGAGGATTCCCTGAATGTTTGCCAGATTGCCTCCAAACCGGTGCCACTGAAGACCCATACCTATGCAGGAGATGTGGTCTGCCTAAAGGAGGTTGGGAAAAGACCTACTGCTAGCCCTGCCAACAAACACCTGCTGTTCCCAGTCTCCAGTCCAGAAAAATTATTGCAATTGGCCAGCTTAGGTGACATGGTGAACAACGGCGGCAAAACAAAGCATTGCCACTTCTGTTCCCCAGAGCCAGTCCAGCCAAGACCCGCCAAACTGGTGCTACTGAGGGCCCAGACCTACGCAGAAGCTGTGGCTTGGGTGAGACCCACTACTATCCCTGCCAATAAGCACCAACTGCTGCCAGTCCCCAGTTCAGAAATGGGAATGCAATTTGCCTGTTCAGGTGACATGGTGAACCAAAGTGGCAAAATTAAGCATTGCCACTTCTGTTTGCCAGATTGTACCCAACCAGGACCTGATGCTCTCCAGACCCTAAGTCAAGATACATGCCCTACTGGCAAACCACCCATGGATCTGAAGTCTTCAAAAAGCAAAGAAGCAAAATCACATGGTATAAGAACGCTAGCAGTGTGGTGATGACCACATTGTCATTTTTGATAATAAAGTTTTATGAACCTTTGGTTTGAACAAATCTTACCCTATCTAGTCTTAGTGATCTTCCATCTTAATTCCGGCCAAGTAGACAACCAGGCTGCCGCCCCCTCCCAAGACCAACCTGCCAAACCACCCCAGGCATTATAAATTCCCCTGGGAGCCCCCTTTGGACCTGTGCACTTTACTGAATACCCGCCCAACCTGGCCTATTTAGAGTACAAATTGGAAACCATCCTCATTGCCAACCCATTGGCAAGAACTAGAGGGACCAAATACATAGGACACAAAGGAAAGAGGATTGAGATACCACCCTTATTGTTTAAGGACAAATACAATTATCTGCCAGCGTACTTTGTTCCCATGACTCCCCCCTTTAACCCCTAGACCAGACCGTCCAATGGAATCTACCTATGTCTGGCTTTCTGACAAGAAGCCACATGTTGTCCATGTACATCATGGTGATCATGGGGCTTGTCCAAGTAGTGTTCCTCTTAAGACTCAAAATTTTTGATCCCCATAATAGATGGGTGAATGATAAGAGTGCCACCAACTTAATGATTAGTCAGGGTGTTATTCAGAGAGTCACTTGGGGAATTACTTTCCTGAGAGGGAGTAATCAAAGATGTTGCAACATTAGTGTTAACATCAAAGCTTACCTTATACACTTTTGAACCCTGAGTTCAAACCTGGAATTTAGTACTGTAAACATCATATGTACTTTAAGTTGAAAAACTTTATTTTTTTACTTGACTTTGAACTTAATTTAATCTATTTCAACATTAAAGCCTTCACCTTGTGTTCTTTAGGGTTTTTAAGGCTTCTGGACCCTCTATCAAGTCTAGCATTGTGAAAAGCACTCCTGGCTCTCTATATTTCTTCTGTCCATCCATACCCAACCACTCCTGAGGCTCTTAAACTTTCTGGTGCCTTTAGAATGTTGCTCCCAGTCGTTATTTTTGTGGTGTTTACCCTGGCTCCAGTACTTCTCATGATCTGGTCCATCTCCCCAGACTTTTGGGGATGGTTGTCTTTCTCTGCCCATTATGTTAGATATAACCCTATCCAGCTATTGCATCTGCTGGAGGACCTTTCTGCTAGAACCCAAGATCTTCTTTTCACTGAATAGAATTTGATCAGGAGCCTCACTTGCAACAATATTGACCTGTACTTCCCTGAGCCAGATTCTTAGCTCAGACAAAGACAATCCAGCACCCCTCCTAGCTCCTATGAGGTTTCCTTCTTCTCCCACTTGCACATCCTGGTTACTCACTGGGTTAGTGTTGATGGGGTTAAATGCATACTTCCCTCACCTGTCCCCCGCGTCCTCTCTTTGGTCCCCCCGTTTGAGCAGCCATCACAGTTCTGCACTGGATGGTATCCTGGTGGGCCTTCACACTGGGATGGGAGCCAAACCTAGTCAGTTTGTCCCCCCTCTCTCACACCCACTGTCACAAATGACATTTTTCTATTAATCTTAAAGCAAGTCCCAGGGCAAGGATCAAACCCTGGCTCTTTCACCTGCGGCCCACGTTTCTTGAGCTTGAGCCAGAGAGATGTTTGACAGGCACCCTGTAAAGCCTAAAAGGTTCACCAGGGTTAGAATTGTCTATCCTACAGAGCACCACCAAAGGCCTGAACCTAAGCTGAAATAGTTGCCTGACAAATGGAGGGTTCAGTAAGATCCAAAGTTGCACCCACCAATGAATACCAACCAGTGTCAAGCCCCAGTGTCAAGGCCAAGACACAATTGGCTGGACTGCATGATTTTGAGGACAAGGTTGGGTAATAGAGGCCAGTAGCATCTGTTCATCAACCCCCGCCAATCAAGAGCCAGCTGAACCCAAGAACCACCTGATCCACCAGCTTCCCAATGTTAATGTCAAAACCGCAGGCTCAACCTGCCAGCAAGGCTCCAGTCAAGCGGGTTCATGACCTGCAATCCAATTATCTGGTTACTCAAAGCCAGACTAGGAAGTCAACTCAAATTACCAAATCCAACAACACAAACAGATGATGACCCTTTATGGCGGATACCTTGTTTTGGCGCTTGACTCATTACCAGGATCAAGCCACCCCCTTCACCATCCAACTGTGTGATCAACAATCCTGTTCCTACTATCCATTGATTCACTATGACTATATAATCACTATCTCTCAATAAATATTATTATCTAGCTTCTAAACATTTTCCCCTTGTAACTTTGCTAAAACAGCACGGTTACAACATTGTAGCACAGGTAGGTTCTCCATCCTATCTTATCTTGAAAAATTCTGCCTGTTGCCCGCACACGCCGCAGCCAACAAATCCTTGACAGAATTATGTCTGGCCTCCCTCCTGACTGGACCCCGTACACTTCTGGTGCCAAGATACCCAATGGTTTTGTCCTGTACCAGAACACAGTGATCCCACTACCCACCTTCAACGCCATGTTTGCACAAGGTTTCTTTCAGGTTCCCTCCTCTATGCCGCAACCAACCAACAAAAGCGCCATGCCAGCCTATGTAGCTCAAAGACTTTGAAGCGGCGCCTTGGAACCTTTTGCAGGAGCCAAAGACGACAACACCACAGTGTGGATCCAATCTGCTCAAAGCAAGCTAACTCAGATGGAATGCCCACAGAGATTTAAGATTGCAAAAATTTCCATTTGACTGATGCATGACGCTGGCACCTGGTGCAACAAGTGGTATGAGAAACACACCAAGAAGAATATGGACACCTTCAAGCAGAACTCCTTGGCAAGGTTTGTGCTGAAGGACACTGCACTCATGATCATCCGCCAAGTAAAGAACTTGACCCAGACTGGTACTGTAAAGGAGCTCACCTGCGCCTACAAGGAACTTTGTCTACACATCCCCTCTGATATGGTCTTTGACAAACCAGCCATGCACCTCATGTATTACAACGCCCTCAAGCCGCATGTAATGAGACATGTGAACCTGGACCAAGAAACCAACTTACAAAGTCTATACCATGAGGCCAAGAAGGTGGAGCAAACGTCCAATGCACTTCACAAGGCACAGTCAGGGAAGAGAGAGTGACCCAAGGATTCACATTCAAGTGGGCGCTCTAACAGACCACCCCCAGAAACAGTAATGGTAGTACCAAACACAAGCCCTCCAGTTCAAACAGACACGGGAACAGGAATAACAGGCAATCAAACAGAACCCATTTCTGTGTGGCAACCACTCAAGACAACCAGGACAAGGGAAAAGCCCGGGGAGAGCACTAAGCAAGCCAAGCTCTCCCCAGACTATCCCTGACTTGCCCAATAATGAGTATCACCCAGAGGACGTAGATCAATGCCCAATGATTCAAGTACCCTTGGAAGACCCAGTACTGTACACCATTGCCAGACACCCAAATAAATTGATGTCCTATCCTTTCCAATTTTGCAGTTACACAGGCTCAGCTCTCCTGGACTCGGGCGCAGACCAAACCCTGGTCAACAGTAGCTTTGTTGACAAGTTGAAACTAGCTACTCATCCTTTGCGGATTAAAAATGTGGTTTTAGCTGATGAACATCACATTGCTGTGACACAGGAAACTGCCCCCTTCTCCGTTATGCTAGAGAGCCTACACTCCATCATTTAAGGTCCTGTAATTGACTTTCCAAAATTTGACATTATACTAGGACTTGATTGATTGCAAAAGAACAACCCCCATGTGGACTGGGCAACCTTGATATTGACCATCAAACGTGAAGGAGTCAATCACCAAATCTACCCTGATTCAGTGGACCAACTCCTGCGCAACCATGTTTTTGTACGCATCACAGAGACCTTGGGCAAGCAGGAGAACCTCAAGGCAACTGACTGGGACTCTTGCCAATACAATATTATCCATTTCAAGGATCACCAGGATACCATCACATCACAGGATTGCAAAATTGTAGCTCAGCACCCAGAAATCTTCAAGGAAGCTCTACCTGGGTTGCTGCCAGAGAAACACATCCAGCATTCCATCCAACTCAAAGGAGCGGTACCTAAGGCACAACCCATCTATCACCTCACTTCCAACAAGGACAGCACCCTGTGTGCTTACTTCAAGGAAGCATTAGAGAAAGGACTTATCTGCCCGTCACAGTCTCCTTTTGATGCTGCAGTATTCTTTATAGCAAAGAAGGATGGCACCCTAGGCCTAGTTACAGACTACCAAGCTCTAAACAAAGTCACCATCAAGAATTTTTATCCACTACCACTCATTGACAATCTCTTTGATGCCCTTGGTGGCGCCGCAGTCTTCTCCAAGATTGATCTTACAGCAGGCTATAACCAGATCCGCATCAAAGAAAAGGACATCCCCAAAACAGCCTTCTGCACCAAGTACAGCTTGTACAAGTGTGTGGTGCTTAATTTTGGTATAACAAATGCTCCGTCAACCTTTGTAACTTTCATGAACAAGGTGTTTGCTCCCCACATTGGCAAGTGTGCCCTGGTTTACTTAGACAACATCATTTTTTACAGCCTGTCAGTGGAACAGCAGCAAAAGGATCTGGAGGCAGTATTTGCCACCCTAACACAACATAAGTTGCTAGCCAAGCCTTTCAAATGTCAGTTCTTCCACAAACAGTTATCCTTCTTGGGACACATAGTTTTGAAGGATGGCATTAAACCTGACAGCCAAAAGATCCAGGCCACTTGCAAAATGCCGTTGCCCAAAGGACAAGTCAGAACTCCACACTTTCTTGGAAATGGTTGCCTACGTACGTCAATTCATACCTAACTGTGGCGTCCTGACTGCACCTCTGTCTGCCATAAATGGTGCCAAATCCAAGTTTGTATGGACCCCAAATATGACCTTTGCTTCAGACGTCTTAAGGAGAAACTCACAACAGCACCCATCCTACAATACCCCAAACAGAATGGGGAGTACTAAATGGAAGCAGACGCCTCTGAAACATCCATTGGAGGAGTACTACAGATCAAGAATGACGCTGGTGGCTTCCTTCCTGTGGCCTACAAATAATGCAAATTGACAGACGGCAAGTGTTGCTACCCTATACACGACAAGGAACTGTTGGCAATCGTACACTGCCTGGTTAAAGGGTGCTGTTATTTGGAGCAACAAGAAGAGTTCACCGCCTTGACAGACCACAAGTTGCTCATCTACTTCAAGACTCAAGCAAATTCATCCCGTAGAAAAGCCAGATGGATGGAACTGTTAGAGAGATTCAACATGCTCATCCAGTAAAAACCTGGGGCTGAGCCCACCATGACAGATGCCCTTTCCCGTCTGTATGTCTGTGCTTTCAGAGGGAAAAATGGGCTCAACCCAGACTGGCCTCTCTTAGTACTACAAACAAAAGACAAAGGTTTCCCCCCTGGCACAACCAACATAACAAAGGAAACAGTCATCAAGAATGAGAACCTGTTTGCTGACGTGTATGGGACCTTAAACAGAAAAATGTCTGATGGCACGACCATTCCCTACATCCCCATGCACCAACAAGTAGACATTGTTTTACGCTACCACCAAGACCTTGGGCATACCAAGAGCCAAAACCTATATGAGTTCCTTAAGCATAAGGCCTGGTGGCCAACCTTGTATTGCAATGTTCAAGAAGTGCTAGAGCAATGTGAAGTATGAAAAAAAATTGCCAAAAGCAAAACCCCACCAAAGTCAGTACTTCCCATCCACACACAACTATCTTTCAAAGTATGGGCTCTTGACATTGTTGGCTCCATGCCAGGGAAACATATTGATAAGAAATACATCATCACCACCATTGACTTTGCTACAAGATGGCCAGTAGCCCAAGCAGTAAAGGCGCACACTGGCAACAACGTACAAAACTTTATTGGCAAAGAGATAATCAGCAAGTTTGGAAAGCCAGAACTCCTGATAAATGATGGAGGGAAAGAATTAACCTCCAAAACCACCAATGTATACCTTGCAAAAAATGGGGTCAAATACACCATAACAATGCTTTTGTGAATACTGCTATTTGCCATGCATCACTTTTTCCTTCAGTGGGCCATTTCAAAGACAAATCTCTTGCTTTTGCTTTCACCTCTTGAAATGAGTTGATGACTGAATCAGGAAATAAAATTGTTTGGTTTCTTGATCCTGCGCATCTCACTTGCCCCACTCATGCTGGTGACAAGTGATCCTACTGTCCTGGTAGTTTTTGTGGTATTCCTAACCACTATATATTCCATTTCATATTCACCAATAAAATTAAGTTCTATTCACATTTTTGTCTTTGTGTCTTCAGTACTTCCGCGCCTCTCTCTAGCCACAACTAGTAGAGATTAATCTTCCAGGGCCGCAAGGTAAACACATAGCCTTTCCTGTCATCTAACCAAGACTTAGTATGAATCCAATCCTAATGTAGGATTTCCTGTTGTGTGTCTGTGCCGCGTCTCAGAACACAACAAACGTCATACCACCTACAGGCCAATGGGCGTGTAGAGAGGCTTAATGATAGCCTTGTGCAAGCCTTAGTCAAACTCACTGCTGGCAAGCCTGAAGACTGGTATAAGAAGCTATCAACTGCGCTACTTGTGTGTCAAACCCAAGCAAACAGATCCACCAGAAAAGGCCCGTTTGAACTGGTATATGGCACACAGCCAAATATCATTCAAGCATTGACAGGACCTAAACTGGAAATTCCAAGTAAAGTCCCCACACACTCAGACCCCCACGTTGCAGAGGCCAACAGCAAACAAGCAGCAAAAAAAGAGGAACATTTACAAAAGACCTTTGTTCCCATCCGCAACAGACATGAAATTGGGGACAAAGTTTGGGTCATGAACGTTGACAAAAGCAAACTACAACCCAAAAAAGTAGGGCCAGCAATCATCCTAAAGGTAAGCGACAATAACACTTACCTCGTGAAGGGGCTTGAAAAACATAAGCAAGACAAGACCCTACACCATAATTGCCTGCAACCCTGTAAAGCAAGACAGAAACAACAAGAAACCGCCCTGCCTACCACAGAACAACAATTAGTCCAATATAGCGCCCGGGCTCCTGACAACCTCCCTGACAACCTGCCCCCAGAGGGGGCCAACCCCTCAGCTGGGGGGTGTTGAAACCGCAGGCTCAACCTGCCAGCAAGGTTCTGAGTAAGCGGGTTTGTGACCCACAATCTGATTATCCGGTTACTTGAAGCCAGACTAGGAAGTCAACTCAAATTACCAAATCCAACAACACAAACAGATGATGACCCTTTACGGTAGATACCTTGTTTTGGCACTTGACTCACTACCAGGATCAAGCCACCCCTTCATCATCCAACCATGTGATCAACAATCCTGTTCCTACTATCCATTAATTCACTATGACTATATAATCACTATCTCTCAATAAAGATTATTATCTAGCTTCTAAACATTTTCCCCTTGTAACTTTGCTAAAACAGCACAGTTACGACATTAAGATACCCAAGAACCAAAGGCCCATGTTTTCTGGGGCAACCAGAAAAGATAGTATGAAAACCCCTCAGCACCCTAGAAATAGCAGTGTTGTATTTTTGAGTAGTAAAGCTGTTATGAACCTTTGGTTCAGCAATGCCTTGCCTTATTTTGTATTAGTTCTCTTTCACTTTCAGACCAAATCACCTGGCCCTGACACCCCTGCCACCTTGCCTGTAGATCCTGCAAACCCTGCACCCAAGTTATTCTGTCTTCTTGGTTCCTCCTTTGGCCCTATACACTTTACTGGATATTTTTTAAGCCCAGCTTTCTCTGAGTTTATACTAGATAATATCCTCTTTGCATCCCCCTATCCAGATCACATAAGCCAGTAACCTTTGTTTAAGAAGACTACTGGTACACTGTCCACCCCCAGCTCTTCAGGGATAATTACAATTGCCTGCATGTGTATCTTATTTCAATGACCCTGTTTATTACCCTGCAGCCTGACTGCCCGCAAGAATATGAGATTTCAAATGAGATCATGTCTACTCAACTCTTTGGTGTGATTTATTTCACATTAGCTAGGTTGGTGGGCTCTATGGACCCATCAAGTTGTCCTTGGTCCCTGCTAGGTCAATCCTTCTTACATGTGCTCAATTTAGCGCTTATATTATTCTGGGTGCTCCCCACTGGCCAGGTGGTCCCTCTGCTTGTGTCTGCTAGTGCCCCTCATCCATCCTGGCTCCTGGATGCTCATGGAGAGTTCTGGATACTGATTTATCTTTGATTGTGGCAAGAAATCTGGTCAGCGCTCTAATTTTATCTTATGGTTTCAGATGCATTGCAAGCTTGATCTTTTCATGTAGCAGATGATGATCTTTTAGCTATTTTCATCAAACTGATGGTACAAACAGTTAAACCTTTTCCCTGCCTTTTAAATCTAACCCTAGTTGCTGTACATGCTCTTATCTACAGCCCTATCCCATATTGGGCAAGGCTTACAGAAGGGTTGGATATGTGTTTGATCTCATCTAAATTGATTAGTTCAGTGGCCAATCAGCCAACTGACCAGGTAAACATAATTTCTGGATCTTATCAGGAAATTGCACCTTAGGGTCAACTCTGGGCCTGGGTAAAGAACTTGCAGAGAGCGCAAGGCTGTTGCTCATACCAAGTCTAAAGCGGCTTGATGGTGCTATGCTGGTGATGAGCAGGGCCAGTAAGAAGAGGATAAGCCTCCTGGATGTAGGCTGGTTCAGGGATAGAGCAGGTGTTGGCCTGGATGTTAAAGGGGTTTAACTAATCAGAGATGAAATTGTGGCCAAACTTTTTGAGACAAACTTTTTGAGAGCTTGTTTGGTGTAGATCCACATAAACAGAAGAGCAGAGATGCTGTTGGGTGATACAGTTGTCATGCTTGTATCAGAATTAGGCTTTTTATCAGGATCACCAGTCTGTAGTGACATACCTTATAAATGTAGAGAATGTCTTGCATTTATTCTCTAAGTTAGGAGGGACTTCTTAGTCATTGTAAACTGAGTGTAATTGTATATGTGATCAATTAGGCCTTATACAAGAAATTCTAACAGTTAACAGTAGGATGAAAAAAGCATTCAATGTGTATAGCTTTAATCAAAGAGATAAAGAAAAGTCATTGGTTGGGTTTCACCATCTCGGGTGAGAAAAGTTTGCTGTCAATTAACAGAAACTGGCTCCGATCTGTTCGATAATAAATTCGAACTTTCTGATGCTGTTACAAAAGTAGCAGTGAGTAAAATTTGAAGGGTTTTAATTTTTTAATCTCTGGCTAGCTTTAGATCATATAGATTAGTTCTATTGTATACAGGATCCAGGTACCTAACATTTCACTTAAGAACAACCCTAAATCCCAAGTAAATAGAAATTCATCGTTTTTAACCAAAAGCCAACAATAAACCAGATTAAACCACAGAAACAAGCCAACGCTCAAAAGTTCAACTGACCCCCTTTAAAAAACTACATCATGTCCAGATCGAAAGCTCTATTCAAACTTTCACCCCTTCTACGTATTGTCCAAGCTCAAGCCAGCCAGCGAAGGCTCCAAGCAATATTTTTACAAAGCTTCTTCACCAAAAATGCTCTTCACAGCAACCTCGCCGATCCAGTTGTTATCAATGCAAAAGTAGCAGACCCACCAGAAAACAAGGCTGGGAAACCAGGGTATATCCTGAATGAGTACGATACCGCTTTTTTTGAAACCTTCCCCGATAAGCTCCGCCGGAAGGGTGCCTTTGGAAGCATGAAGTTCGAGGAAAAGAATAAATTCAACATATATACCTTCAACTACATGCTAAATGTGTACTCGAGAGAGCCGACCTTGTATCGCATGGAGGCGGAGAAGTTATTCCAGGATCTTATTCTCGGGAAATATGACGCCAAGCCAACGGCACAAACTTACACCATGATGATGTTGCTATACAGCAAAACAGGGCTATATCCCGAGGCTGAGGTTGTGTATGCCCAGATGCTGGCTGATAGCAACATCCAATTAGAGCCGCTGTGCTTCGATGTGCTGAACCAAGCGTATGTAAGGGGAAAGGCTTCTCAGGAGAAGATGGAAAAGGTTATTCGCGAAATGCTGCAGTACAACGTTCAGCCAACAATAACCACGTATGCACTTTTGATTGAAGGGTGTGTTCATCGCCAGGACGAGCAGCGAGTACAAGGCTACCTCCAGAGGCTATCTGAGCTTGGCATGGAGCCTGATTTGCGCATCTATACCTCTTTGCTTCGCCTAGCAGATTTAGGCAATAGGCCCCACTTGGATATCATTGCACTGTATCGCAAGATGCTGCGGGCTGGAATCGCGCCCAATGCCGCAGTCTTCACTACCCTATTCCAAGCATGTCTACGCTGCAATTCGCGCGACACCGCACTCTCGCTATTTGATGAGATGATCAAACTCAAGGCTGAGCCGACAACTTTCATCTTGAAGCTCCTTGGGCTTTCAGGGCTTGAGGTGCTCAACCGGGTCGCAGACCTTGCTGGCGAAGTTTCTCCCAAGCTATACAATGCGTTGCTGACCCAGGCATGCAAGGCCAATGATTTTAACATGGCGTTTAAAATTACGACCCACATGCACAAAAATGGCCATGAACCCGACGTATATTCTTATGGGATCCTGATGGAGGCATACGTAAAGATGGCCAACTATGACAAGGCCTTTCAGCTGTTTGGCGAGATGAAACTTAAAGGGATCCAGCCAGATGCGCATATCTACCGTGCACTGATTGAAGGCCTTTATGGCACTGCAGACATGGAGCGTGCGCTAAGTCTAGTTAAAGAGGCTGAAGAAGACGGTGTCGGCAACTTGTTCATATACAACACCATCCTTGGTTTCTGTGCCCGGACTAAGGACCTCAAGCAGGCCCAGTCGATTTTCCGTACCATGAAGCAGCGCTCAGTTCACCCAGACACCCGTTCCTACAATACGCTTCTATCGCTGATGACTTCATACGCCAACTTTGTAGATGCGTGGGATACTTACTTGGAAATGTCCAGCAAAGGTGCTGCTCCTGATCGCATTACCTATGATATCATGCTGCGCCTGTGTACTGACCAAATGGATCATGTCAAGACCTTGCGTCTATTTGATGATATGAAGAGTTCAAAGGCGTGCTTCCCAACCTCGGTTGATTGCTCAAATGTCATGCGCCTACTTGCTGTCTTGAACAGGAAACCCATGGCCTTTGAGGTGTGGCTAGGCTTCATAGCATCACCCCGAGCTGACATCCAGGATGCCTCGCTCTCACTCTTCCTAAACCTGTGTCAAAACGCCAAGCGTCCCAAGCTGGCCATCTCATCCTTTGACGTACTCAAGTCCCGCGTTACAACAAACCAGATCCTTCCTCTTAAGCTTCACCCTGCCACATATCTCCTGTATTTGCGCATCCTTGCTGCCGGTGGCCATTTCGCCACGTTTGAAGCTGCATTCAACGACGCCAAGCCTATCTTCGGCGTTCAACTCTTGCGCGGCCACCTTGAGACTCTCCGTGGCTTCTTTGCCCAGAACCCAGATCTATGCAAGGCATTCAACGATATGATCCAAACCCTCCCTGCGGGTGTATTCTAACCCGGTAGCCTCCCAACCAAGGCCCTGTAAGAAAGTAACCGTCATTTGCTTACACGGCTCCAACAAGGATGGTGTCACCCCAAATCAAACCTAGACAGCCCCGAAAGATTTCAATTAAACCTTTCAAAGTTAATCAGCCCCCTTTATAGACCAAACAACATCATCCACTGAATAAAATACCCAGAGACATGCATTTAAAATCATGTATCGTGCAGTAGACCCGAAATGGTATGTAATCGCCCTCGAAATCAGGGCCATTAGGAAATATCGGCTCAACCAGATCTCTTGACTCTTCTTATCAATGCTATACCCATACAAGGCTCACTGATTGTCTCACAACGAGCATCGATACTCACTTAACTATCCCACATCAAAACTCATGCCCAGAGTATTGAACAACAGCACTAAAAACCCATAAAAATAAAAACAGAAATCAATTGGATTCCCACGGCACTATCTCTGCAACCAGCTATTGAATCCACCAGCAGCCATATTATCTCTTGACGCCTCTTAGTCCAACCAACAGACATTATACATGAATAGGGTTACTATCGCCTCTAGCTCTACTAAGCACCAAGCCAACAAACCAATCAACGTCAATATCCACATTCAAACTATATAGAAGTATAGCCTGAATCCATATCAACCAAGCTTGGTTCCCTCTTAATCCCAGGTGTACATGATTACTCCCAAGAACCAATATCAATCTGCATGAACTTATGTATGCTTCCTGACAATAAACCTAAACACCAATTTAACCCATGGTGTGTCTGTCATTAGAGTGTCTTGTGACTTGCTTATATACTGTAGATCCAGAACCTGTTTGCAGAAGAGCGGGATTGCCATATTTGTTTGCCATGATCCACCAGCTTACTGGAATGATTCCATCTTGGTATATAAAAAGCAGGCTGTTCTGGGATGAAAATTACTCCACAAGTTTAATGGATCTAGGCAAAATAATCTGACAGCCCTGCATCTTTGCCAACCGGCTTGGGATCTACAGGACTTATACAGTTCGTTCTGGCCAAGAAAGTCCTTTAAGTGCCTCCAACCCTTTCTGTATCCTCTGAAATGATTTGCCACCCCTCCTAGCTTAAAGTTAGTGAAGCCATAAATTCTTCAGTAATCCTCACAGCCTTGGGCTAAGGATATCTTATTTATTTATGCCTGTGATGGGTGTCACAGTAGGTTCCATCATGCCGGAAATTATCTGGCCAAGTAGGAAGACTCAAAAAGCCAGGAAACCCTTACCAAAATTGACTGAATTAATGGATTTAAACCAAACGGTCGATTGAAAATGGGTTATGGCTGCTCCAGTCTGTCAGCTGAAACTGGTTCCCCCTTTCAAATTGATGTTAATAAATTGTCGTAATTTGAGAGTCACCTGATATGAGCTTATTAATCAGCATGGTCATCAGAAATTTGTCACTCAAGGTTTCTTTGCAACCTGGACAAGATACTCACTTGACAATGTGGAAGGAATAGGAGCTCAGGATTCAGGTGGTAGTGCTTAGTCAAATTTTGATATATATTAAATAATTTTACTGTTTCAACTCTTAAGAGTTGAGCCCTTCCAAAATTTTACTCAATAAAAATCAAATATCCCTTGATCTAATTTACTTTTTCAAAATGCATCCTGTAGTTAGATTGTTGCACTACATTTCCTACAATCTTATTCTAGGCCAGATCATTACTGGAAGATGAGGTCCTGCAGTTGGACTTTGTCAACGGCACCTCCCAATGTTAATTCAATGCCTGCCAATCTTGGAGTGATTCCCCCTGCCTTGGAAACTAAAAATTGTGTTGCATCTTAATGTCCTGAATTTTATTCTGAAGATACTCTGATGCTTTCACAAGCTATTTATCTTGGACTACTTTGGTTAGGATTAATTGTTCTGCTTAATCCTGGTATTATAATTGGTAATTTTACAAAAAGATATCTGAAGCCACATTGGTGGTTAATCAATTATTCTATGTGAATTTGAGTGGTAGTTCCCCATCACTTAGAAACAGCTTCATACTATCCTGCAATTTCCATCACAATGGGCTACTTTAGGTGATGCTCTAAAGAGTGATTATGCAGATGTTAAAGCAACATATTGGGTTGTACTAAGCCTGGATCAGTCTTCCAGGATGAAAATATTTCCTTACCTTAAGGCCCTGAAACTGATTATTGGTATAAAGCTGCTCTCTGTGAGATAGCTAGGTAAGTAATCAAAGTACATAAAACAAAAAAAGGCAAGAAAAACTTAAATCTTTACTTTGATAAAATAGTTCAAATAGCCATTACAATGCTAAAAAATGTTCTCAGGGCAGTAAAATCACTCAATCCAATACAAGTGAAATAAAGATAACCAAACATTAGGATCACTATGGAGTCTCTTCATAAGAAATCATATTCTTTTCAGGGTTTTCATAATTCCAGAAATAATCTAGGTTCTTTCTGAAGGTGATCCACTACAGCCTACTACACTTCCAGCAAACAAGAAACTAGGCCTGCCCATTTGACTAATTGCAAACCCTCAAGGGTGGAGAGAGAAAATACGCCATATTATCAAATATTGTATTTCAAATCATATCCAGGCTTTGTCAAACCCCATTGGGAGGCTTTTATCCAGAAAAATGGCTATTTAACCTTAATTTAGTAAGAGTCTAAATCAAAAAATCAGAATCTTTTACTATACTCTTTAGACTCTTATTCAGAATAAAGTATATCAAAGCTTGTATCATACTTTGCAGCTGAACTATTTATGATCCAGCCCTTGAGAGAGTTTGGGGTAAGAAAGGTTCAAAAGGGACAGAAAAGAGATATGAAAGTATGAGATACCACTACTCTCACCGGTCAAGTGAATTGTGATGCTGAAATAGACAGATAGCTATCATGATTGATCAAATATGGTATATATACCCAAATTAGGGTTAAATCACCAGAAAAAAGAAGATGATGCAAGTTTAATCTGAGACTATAGTTCTTTGAAATGAAATACAGCAAAGCTCAGCATACTATAATAAAAATATACAATACAAAGGCTTTGACTTGATTAAATGTCCCGGGATGGCGGCATAGATAAATCAACACCCAATATTTCAAACTTCAGGGGCCAGTTTGGATAGAGGTGGTAGATTTTCTGGACTGCAAAGTGGTACAGATGCTGAGCCAAATAATCTACCTATTAATAATCTTATTGGAAAGCATCAGAACAATCACATCACACAAAAAGACAGTTTATTGGGGGAAAAGTATCAACCTGCTGATGAAACTTGTTAGAGTACCTTGATACTCAAGAGCTTTGGGAGCACTTTGATGAGGAGGCCTCTTTGCAGGAATTTCCTAATTAATTTACAGGCACCACCAATATTGGTGCTGTATGCCATGATTTTTCCCTAAGGGGGTAGGGCTGAAGGTTCAACCAGTGACAGTTGAAAAACTTGTACACAGAGTAGCCGTGCCCCACTTTTACTGGGTTTTTCACCCAGCAATTGGCTTTTGATTAATAGTTATAACTAGATGTAATACCCAAGTATTGAGGGTAAATCTTTAGTAACATAAGATGGCAGGTTAGGCAGCTCAAAGCCGTTCAAGGCATAGACAATTAGATGAAAGTTTACTGCCTGATGGAAGGCTTTGGCAAGGATGTTGCATTGTCTAAGGCTGACAGCAAGGTACAGTAGCGTAGCTGCGGGGGTCATGTAAGTAGCCAAGTTGAGAGTTGGGCAAGATGATGCCAGAGGTGTCCATGGGTTCAAACCCATTGAGTTGAGGTAAGTTGGCTCATTGTATGATATCCCTTTTGGTCCCTGTGGTTCAGGACCAAACTGAGCATTGGTTGGCTGGTGGCTCCCTATCCCAAGGTAAGCTATCAAGACAGCTGTGAAGATGATGTAGTTAATCTTCTGACTTGGGGAGGGGTAATGGGTTTAGTAAGGTTACTTGCTTAGCCTGGGTAAAGGATTGATTAATGTGATAATATTGAGGAGGATATTCCCTCAATGCTAGCACAAACTATCATTGAGGGGTTTGTCTTTATTTATAATAGTGGACCTGCAAGGCATGATTATTGGGAGACACAACATTGGGGAACCAAGAGTCTGAGTTGCATCTATTATTTTCTTTTCTGGATTGGCTTGGTTGGCTGGCAATTAAGAAGGTTTGACTGGATCTCAGTTTGTATTGGCATAGTGCAAGTTGGGTCTTCTTATTCATCCAAATTCATTTACTGAATTTGGTGCATGATTTCCATTGTTGGATAGCCTGCCAGTCCATTCTCTATTGGGTAAGCTCCCAAATTGGGCAGCAGTTCCTCCCATGTTTGGCTTTGGGAAAATTGTCTTTCCTAGTTTCCCAATTTAGCTATTTTTCAAATGAGTGGATGGGGACTGGCCTGCTGGCATGAGAGGGCAAAGACTGGCAGGTGGCAGGCTGGCTCATGGGTGCCTGGTTTGAGGATAGCTTGCAAAAGGGGCTGGCAAGAGTGATGTGCACCTGTGCAGTGGTAGTGTATATCTGCTTGGTGGCAACGGGGGCCCACACAGTGGTGGTGGGGGTCTGCACAATGACAGTGGGTGCCTGCATGTTGATAGTGGACAACAGCTTGGTTGTGGCAGGCTTCCACATGGTGGCAGCATGTATCTGCTTGGTGGTGGTAGGGGCCTGCACAGTGGCAGTGAGTGACGGCTTGGTTGCAGCGGACTTTTGCATGGTGGCAGTGTGTATCTGCTTGATGGTGGCAGATGTTTGCACGTTGGTGGCGGACGTCTACTCGGTGGCAGCGGGCGCCTTCACATTGACGGCAGGTGACAGTTTGTTGGTTGCACAACTATAAGTGTCAGGAATATTCCTGACACTAGATCTTTGATTGCAGTGAGCTGGCATTTGTGGGTGGCCCAGTTTTCTGGGTGGAGCTTATTTGGCCTTATGATACCCAAAAACTACTATGTCTGTATCACAAAGCCATAAAGTTTGACCTGGCTCACTAAATTTATGGGCATATTCTGTGTTGTGAGATGCATTGGCAACTGAGCTAAGTGATTTGGTTACAAAGCTTGGGGCATGGATTTCATTTATGATGTACCAGATATGAAGGCTGTTTTCCAGGTTTTTCTAGCATCCCCGTATTGCTGCTAACCTTGGTTAGATCATTTGGGATATTTATACATGTTCTGTGGGCACAATGAATTTGCCCTTTCATGCTTTAATTCATCCATATTAACAGGTTTGAGCATGTTGAGTACTTTTGTGTAATGGATATTTAATTTCTGGTATTTTTTTCTCTGCTCTGCTTTTACTAGCAAATCAGTGGGGTCAGCCGCCTGGAACAGGTTTGGCTCAACCAAGAGGACCTGTGTCATGGCTCATACCCAATTCTGGCTGTCCTCCTGTCGAGGGAGCATTTGAGTCTGGAAGGCCATATACACAGTTATGAAAATTCTCACCAGATAGTTTATAGCAGTGACCTAAGGGTGCCAGCCACCTGTGTGAAGTATAACTTGATCAGCTAACCCCAACACAACAATGTAATCAACTCCTATTTTGCTAAATTTATGGGTGAGAAGGGCCTCAGAGAGGAGGGAATCAGCAGAAATCTATTTTATCTGATTTGGTTATTGATCAGCTTGGGCAGCAGAAAAGTTGGAGAGAGGGAGATCCAAGTGGTGTGGATGTTAGAAAGCCTGGTCTGGAGTATAGAAATGAGCTATCAGAATATGCGGCAGGTGTTCTGAAAGTGGCTGGGAGGATAGATGATCTTGTAGATAATATTCTCTCAGGGATAAAAGTAGCAGATAGACATTGCGCAGAAGTAATAGGTTTGTGCAAACAACTAATTCTCTATTAGCATAAAACTTTTATTGAAAATATATCACCAGTTAGGAAGGTTTCCCTTCCTCGCCTTCAAGCTTACTTTTAGGATTACTTAGTTCCTGAGCCACTCATTGACTGATGCATTTGTTTGAAATTCTAGGCGTTTGGTATGAGCAGAAGGTGGCAGAGTAGCTGATGCCTTGTTGTGGCATGTTTGGCCTTCATTTGTATTTGGGCCACATCAATTAGTGAAACTTCAACCAAACAATCACATGGTTGTGTGATTGCCCTCCTGATCAACTATTTTCCTGAAGTTTTGTCATGAATCTGCTTGCTGGGCTAGCCTCGTGGGTTTGGGATAGATGGGCATGGCTAATTGCTGGCTATTTGTGGTTGTCAATTAGAAACTTTTTGTCTGGCTGAGCGTTGTTTAGGGGCTTCATGCATGTTGTGGCGCTATTTTTATGTGTGCTGATAGGTCGTCAGAAACATTCGGAGCTCTCACAGCCTGTGGCTTGGCTTGATCTGGAAGAGGCTTGAAGCTAAGATGTATCCAGCAAGTTCATCGGCTGAGATATCACAGTGCAAAGTTCCTAAATATGGAGATTAACTGATTTGGGTTAAGAGTAGTGTCTCTTCTTAGACACTCCTCCCATGGGATCTACAGCTCCTGCTATATGGTTCATCTGTTGTGTAATAAAGCCATCATCTAGCCAAGTAAATTTGTCCTTTTTCCGTAACTGGCAAAACAACCTACTTTTGGTATTGTTGAGTATATACTTCTGGGAAGTATAATAAACAGAATAAAAGGGAAATTAAGAAGAGAATGATACTTTATTGATAAGTTTAGAGTATTATATAGTATCACAAGAAGCTACATACTGTCCATGGGGCTTATCCAAGTAATGTTACATTTAGGATTTGAAAGGCTTGATCCCCATATAAGATGGGCGGCTGATAAGAGTGCCATCAACTTTATGATCAGTTGGGGAATCACTTGGGAATTACTTCTCTGAGAGGGAGTAATTGTAGATGTTGTGACAGCATGGTTTTTTAGGTTTTCTCGGGATTGCTTGGCCTTTTATGGTGCATGTTTTTGGGTTAATTCCAATCATCTTGGCTTTTTGAACACTGATTTTGTTCTGTATAGTTTCATTGGCCCATTGCATATGGATGGCACTGCAGCTTTTTCTCCCCAGCTTTGCTTGAATAGTAATGCAATCTTTGACTTGGATCAAAGCTCTGGCTGAAATAGGTTCAATGGGGATAAAAGAATTACTAGATTAATTTATGCTAAATCAATAAGGTTATTGGAGTGTTCTGTAGGTAAATCAAAGTGGGCTGAAGACCAATTAATTGGATATTTGCCCCATCCTTGGGATTATAATGAGGTGTATACTTCTTATTTGCTTGTGAAATCTAGGCATCTGCAAGTTTCTAAAACTTACCAATATACTTATGCTGATCACTCATTTTTGAATTTTACCAGCTGTTAAGGATACCTCCTAATGCTGCCTATTTTCTTGGTTAGCTCTAAAAACTTAAGGGTCTTGGTGGCAAATTAGCCAGCAGTTCTAAGGCAGTCACTTCCATGTCCAGTGAGATGTAGTGTATCAAAACTTAAGTTTAACCATCTGGAAACATTCCTGAAATGATTATTGGATAGAGTATATTGATTGATAAATAAAATTCACATTAGAGTTTCCACCATGAATCATGGTGGGCTGCTTCACCCCCTTCTAAAGAGTTAAAGGACATTTTAGCAGCTTTCTTAAGAATATCACTGTAGCGCTCCCAGGTTCTAAAAGGTGAGTTCATGCAAAGGTGAGTTCTTACGAAAGACGCTTGGTAGTAGAATTAAGGTCGACATGCAAGTAGTTGGCCATGAAAACACCGATATCGGTATTCTTGGAGAAATGAGAATACATCTTTTGAGTTGCTTACCTCGTGGTTGCCAAGTAGTCCATCGATTTGATTTCCGTGGGCATAAAGATTGACATCGACGGCAGTGTGACCATGGGTAGTCCACTAAAAAGTAAGTATCATTGCAGGGAGGAAACCTACCCCGACCTGAGCTCTAAAGCTGACCATTTCAGAAACAGTATCTGCAATTGTTTCAAGGTCTGTAGAGTCCAATCCCTTTAGCTCCGCATCAGTTACATCAGACATGCCCATGTACTCTTTAGCTATCTTCTCCCGAAGGAATTCTTCCTTCTTGTTGCCTGAATAGGCAAGGACTTGCCGAGCAATTTCGAATGAAGATTTCTTAACGCGAGCGATAACTTCTGGGTACCAGATGTATTCAGGATATTCCTTGGTAACTTGGCGGCCTACAGTGAATCCGCCTGTCTCGTGGTCACTTACTGAGATCATGATTGTATCGGGGTGGGTGGAGACAAACTCTCTGACAGCAGAAACTGCTTCGTAATAAGCCAATATATCAGAAGCATGGGCAGCAGGATCATTGCTGTGGGCTGCCATGTCTATGCGCGAACCCTCAATCATCAAGAAGAAGCCTTGACTGCTTTGGAGTGTCGCCTTTTCTAGGATGTCCAATGCCTTGCGGGACATTTCGCGAAGTGAAGGCTGAGCCGAGGGATTGCGGTCTATTTCATAATTCATGTGCTATCAGCGTAAGTTTAGACCTTTGAAAATGCTTACTCCATCTGCAAACAATCCAGCAAGTGGAAGCAATGATGGCTTGTACTGAACGTGATCAAATTCTTGACGGGAGGTAATAAACTTCCAGCCATTCTCTTTGCCTTCCTTAATCAAGTCTCTATCATCTAGTCGACAACTCCCGTTATTTGTTTTTGGTTCGAAGAAGCATTTTCCTCCCCCGAGCATTAGATCAACGTTCCTCCCGAGAGGGTAGAACCCAAGCTGCTGCTCTGCGATTTCTGACTCCATATCTCGATGGGGAACATGAGCTGAAAAGGCTGCTGGTGTTGCATGTGTAACGCGACTGGTAGCTACTAGCCCAGTGAGAAACCCTTCCTTTTTGGCAGCTTCCAATATTGTCCCGCATGGCTTCTTGAAAGGGTCAACTATAAAAAATCAGCCAAGCTTTATAGAACCAAAGCTAATGAAATAGTTAAGCTCAGGTCAGTTACCTCCCACAGCACCGTTATAGGACTTCATTGCACAAGAAAATGCAGTTGCCCCAGCCGCCGAGTCGGTAATCAGACTGCTAGAAGATCTAGTGCGGGACTGTCCAACCAAAATTTTATCTAAAGGCGTCATATCGCCATATGTGGAACTGTTGAGGTAATGTGCATATGCACGGCCATAAGATTCCGAAGCCGGTCCAAAGCCATCGGAAATCATTATGATCACGTTTCTTTTGGGACCTAGAGGTTAAGGATTGATAAGAAATAAGGTGAAAGTTTGGAAGAATGCTCCAAAATAGCCTACCATAGTGAGGAACTGAAGAAACAAGCAAGCCCAGAGTGATGACAAAGATGACAAGCAAGACCACGCAAAAGTTCATCATTTTTCTGGATTGCTAAACCGGGTTATTCGTACGCATTATGGAAGTTTGTATGAATAAAATAGAAACTCGGTCAAAAAGAAAGGACTTAAAAGTGTATTGATTTATACAATAAGTCAAATTTATCTTTTAGTAAGTCAGCTTCAAAGACTAAGTAGCTTTTAGACTTCAAGTGTAATTTGCGTAAGTAGGAAAAAGAACCCTGGGCTTTGTAAACAATATTGTAAAACTCTAAAGTACTAACCAATTGCGACGACCGGCGCGCCAGAATCGCGGATTGCGAGGATGACCCCAATAAGTGAGCATTCTCAGCTCTTGGGGGTGCTTTAGAAGCCATAATGAAAATGCAAAGCTTCCAAAAGTATTCTTATTTGATTGTAGGGCTATTTATCTGCTTGTGAAGCCAAACGATAACGGTCTTGGGCAATATTTAAGGAGTCACAAAGCAAATTTATTTGAAAATGAATGGACAGTTGCTGACACTAGTTCAATGTGACTTGAAACCTGGATGGGGTTCTCCGCTGCCCCCAACTTTCTTGCTTAATGCAACCGCAGGTCATGCTATGGGGTTATCGGTGGAGGGTAATTTACAATGAAAATGGTTCATTTTGCTCAAGCTAGGATGTGGCGGACTACCTCCGGCCAGTTTCCTGACTGTGGTATCAATTTAAATTCTATTATATAATGTTTAAATATTCAAAGACGCAAATTTTTGTACCGGACAAGCTCCGGTCGGTGTCCAAAAGGTAGACCACCGCTGCCCTATTTAAGGCCAAGATAATTTTAACGAGTTCCAATACAAGTAATATGAAGGTGCGGCACATACGATATCATATTTTGATAACACCGTACTTTTAGAATTTATATGGTAATAATCACAGTGGTTTATGTCGCAAGTATGGTATTGCTTTTATTAACAAGGAATTAGAATTCGAAGCGTCATACCATGTTCCACCCAGAAGAGCAAGCATTATACAAGTAAATGTTATCTTGGGGTGAGACAAAGCTTTTCACTTTTAAATACATTAAATTTCGATTATTTTAAATGTAAGCCTATCACAAGCCATTAAAGTGGATCAACCACCTATTAGATTTAGCCAAGACTTCATGGGGTTGCTCCCTATACTTGCATGATTTCAAGCAACCCCTTCACTTTTGTCTAGGTTTTGATAAACTAGGTTGGGCCAAATGCCGAAATCTCAGGAGTTATTTGATCTGCATAACGATATACAACCGCTCTGTATGCATTTTCATGTCATTTTACAACCTAACACATTAACGTGGAAGCATGGGTATAGCACTAATTAATTAATTAATTAATTAATTCAATCCGAGCTATTATCTCATCTTTAAAGGGTTTCCTAGCCATCTCCACTTATCCGAATCCAATTCCACGAGGCTGGAGATTGTCCCTTACATGGCTCCACGATTTATTTTCCTCTTATCAAAAATACTAGATTCAATTAAATTAATTCAATTAAAATATGAGTGTTGTGTACTGTAAATTCAGAACCTGAACGTAAAAATGCGGGATTGTCAAATCCTTGGTCCAAATTTGAATCACTTTTGTGGGCAACTCAGCTGAGTGATAATTAAAATATTTAATAAAAGTAACCATTTAATTTGACTTTTTTGGCTTATTTAAATTGGCAAATTTTGAATCTCTTGAGCAGATAACTCAACTAACAAAAGACAAAACTCAGCAAACAAATGTGGGATACATGAATCAGAAATGCAGGATTCTTATGTACAATTTGAGATTTCCTGTATATCAAACGAATCATAGACATCATGTGAAAATTAACAAATCTGAAATTGGGGGATTGTCAAATCCAAGAACCAAGTTTCAAATCATAATTGTGATGAATTTGAAATAAATATAATTTATGGGTGTCTCAAAGAGGATGCCAAAGGATCTAGAGTGGATTTGCGCAAATTCTTTTAGGAATCATAGGCATTCTCAAAAATCACCCTATTCCATTTTAGGTCGGCTAAAATTTAGATCGTAATATTCACAAAATTGACATATATAACAATAAAATTGACTAAAATATACATTCCTCTTCTTGAGTTTAAAATTATAATAAAATTTTTATTATATCTTCTTTCAACAACAACCAAGTCAACGAGCTGTTCCCTGGCCTTGACAAAATTATGCAGGGCTACACTGGGTCTCTTAACGGTGAAGCCTCTATCTATGGCCACTCCCAACCCGCAGGCCCCTCCGCAAGCGCCACACAGGAGTGTGTTCTTTCTCCCGCGTCCTCAAACATGGCCCTGTTTGCCCATCACGCACAGGAAGCTGCTAACCCGAGTCCCTTATCAGCAATGGCATCCGGAACCAGCTATTTTAGCCATGGGGTCACCCAGAGAGCCCCAAATACTGAAACAGCCAATCAGATGACATCAACCGGTTTCCAAGATGGACACATCCCTCTCCCAGCCAATCAGCCTGCAAGACGCAGAAAAAAACTAATCACTCTGGACATTGTTCTCAAAATGGTTGAAAAGCAAGGCAAGCTTATGTCTCTCGGGGACATTGCGGCTGCAATGGGTTTTGCAAAGTCAACTGTGGCTGCAATCCTGCGAGCCCACGCCAACTGTGACCTCACACCAAGAAGACCCTAACTGGTGCCCATACCTCAACTGAAGGTGATACAGCCCATCCCCTTATGATGGCCATTATGAAACGTGACCTGTGGATGCCCCTGGTCCAGGTACGTCTCCAGTTGGGACTCCACAGCATCTTCACCAACAAAAAAACAGTGAATTTGTGGATGCACAAAATTGTGGTTGCTGCTAGAATCTTGTCCAATCAAGTTCTCAGTGGCCCCATTTTGGTGGATATTGACCCATACAATGCAACCATTATTAATTTTATTAAAGGAAGGGCAATGAGGGCCCGTAATGATGTCATCTTACTATCATACGCTAAGATCTTGACCAGTATCCAAGACTTTGGAGAGAAGCGCATCTAGTCTGACGTGTACAAGTGCGGCCCAATCTTGTATCATTTTGTTAGGGTTTTATTGGCAGTTTCCCCATTGGGTGTCAATTATTACTTGGCAATATTGAACACTGCAGATGGGTATGCCTACCAGACAGAGCTCAAAGACATGCTGGAGGAGTGGGCCACACAAAACACTGAGCACACAGTTGTATTGAGTGCAGAGATAATGCAGTGGGAATGGGCAACCCAAGAAATCAGGGCTGTGGGGCATACCTGCTGGTCCTACCCCATCAACTATGCCGACATGCATCTTGCAGATGTATATCTTTACAATTTTGGTTCTGCCCTCAGGCGCTTGAAGCCTGCCACCTACAACAAACTATGCACCCAGATTAATAAGGGGTATGAGCTTTTCCCTTCCGCGTCTGTCCAGGACTTATTTGATATCATCATCTTCTATGCAAATGATAGTGATAAGTCCAGAAAGGGCCCCCGCCTCCCCCCATGCCACTCCATCCGTTTTGTCAAGCCCGTATATGTGACAGAAGAAGAATTTGAGCAATTAAAGCAATCAGCTCTTGCTGCCCCTTCCCAGTCAACAAACCCTGCCTCCCCGACCCCCCATAAAGCCACCTGCCTTCCAACACTGACTCCCAAGCCACTGTCACGGTAAGTTCCATAATGCCAGGTATTGTCTGTCCAAGTAAGAAGGCATGGAAGGCCAGAAAACCTGTATCAAAATTGACCAAGTTAACGGATTTAAACCAAACAGTTGATCAAAAATGGGTCACGGCTGCTCCAGTATGCCAGCTGAAACCAGCTCCTCCTTGTAAACTGACGTTGATAAATCAATGTAATATGAGGGTCACCCGATATAAGCTCATTAATCAGAATGGTTGTCAGAAACTGGTCACACAAGGGTTCTTTGCAACCTGGACTAGATACTTACTTGAAGATGCCAAAAAAATAGGAGATCAAGACTCAGATGGTATTGCTTAGTCAATTTTTCTGATATATATTGAATAATTTTCCCTGTTTCAACTCTAAGAGTTGAGTCCTCCTAAATTTACTCAATAAAAATCAATTATCCCAAGTTCTAAATTTAAATTTTAAAATGCATCCTGTGCTTGGGTTGTTGCGGTATATCCCGTACAATATGATTCTAAACAGAATCATTTCAGGAAGATGGGGCCCGGCATCAGAAACTTTGTCGTTGGCGCCGCGAAATGTTAATTTCATGCCAGCCAATTTTGTAGCTCCTCCCTCCATTCCTGAAGATGAAAATTGGATCACTTCTCAATGCCCAGAATTCTACGCTGAAGATGCATTGATGCTTTCCCAGGTCATTTATCTTGGTTTACTCTGGTTAGGATTGATTGTTCTACTTAATCCTGGAGTTACAATTGGAAAATTCACAAAAAAATATCTGAAGCCGCGTTGGTGGTTAATCATCAATTCTATATGGATTTGGGTGGTTATTCCCCATCATTTAGAAACTGCATCATATTATCCAGTTATTTCTGTCACAGCCACCACCCATTCCCTCCCCACTATCTCTGATGCCGCCCCTTTCACAGGCGCAGATGAAGGCGATGTCCATTCCGCCCATTCCCTTTCCTTCCCGTCCTTTGATTAGTAAATAAATCTTTTCTTTGTGATAACTTATTAAAATTGATATCTCTCTTTCAATTAATAATTAATAATATTTTCTTTTTACATTATCAACATTTTCCATAATTAATACAATGTTGTACATTTTACAAATAGCTTAAAATTATGAGCATACATATTTTTCATCATCATTAATAAATTAAAGACAATAAACGTAAATATATCATTAAAATATTGCAATTAGACGTCAACTCTTGATATTTTGATATTATGTCCATAACTCAATGCACTTTGTTTAATAAAATCCATTGTAGACTTGGCCTTTTTCATTGTAATTTATTGAAATGGACTGTGTTTATATTAGAGAGCCATTAATGCTTAGTACAAATATTAATACATAATGCATTTTACAGCCTGTATATTTACCTATTGGTAATAATTCTATAAAAATTTCAGTTGGATTTTACGAGGTAATAATAATGTAATGTGTTAATATATTACTGTTTATTGTCATTAATTGGATGATTTTCTTTGCTGTGGCAATTGTGCATTTTATGATATTTCCACATTAGTATCAAATTGGTTGGCTTCACATCTAATCACACAGGCAATAGGAAAACAAGCCGCCACCCTGACCACATCCAGTCTTGGGGTTGCTTGTTTTCCTATTGCCTGTGCAATTGGATGTGAAGCCAACCAATTGGATACTAGTGTGTAAATATCAGAAAATGCACAATTGCCACAGCAAAGAAAATCAGCCAATTAATGACAATAAACAGTAATATATTAACACATTACATTATTATTACCTCACAAAAACCAACTGAGAATTTTACAGAATTATTACCAATAGGTAAATATACAGGCTGTAAAATGCACTAACTTTAAATATTTGTACTAAGTGGTAATGGCCCTAATATAAACACAGTTCATTTCATTAAATTATAATGGAAAAGGCCAAGTCTACAATGGATTTTATTAAACAAAATGCATTGATTTATGGACATAATATCAAAATATTAAGAGTTGACGTCTAATTGCAATATTTTAATGATATATTTACGTTTATTGTCTTTAATTTATTAATGATGATGAAAAATATGTATGTGCTGAATATAGTACTATAAAAACCAGTTTTTTGATGGAATTTGAACAATATGTCAACAATCTATAACTTAATCAACAAATTAGAAGCACACCTTCAAAAGGTTGTTGAGATAGAAAGAAATATTAGAGAAATAGTGACAGGAAAGCTGGGTAACAAGGGCCAGCCACTGATACAGTCAAAAGAAGATGTCCTGGATAAGTTGGGAAATATTATAGATGAAAAGAATAAAGAAAAATTACTTAATCTACAGGGAACTATTTTATCAAGTCTTGAATTCAACAACACGGCCTACAATTTGTGGGAGTTCTGGCAGGGGGCCAAAGAAAACAATAAGAAGATAAAACTAATTGAAGGAACAGAAATTCAGAAGGAAATTAACACCAACGAAGAGGAAACCAACCAAATAGAAACAGATGAAAATGAAACACAGGCAAGAAGAAGAAGTGCATCAAGAAATACAGAAGCTTTATCAAATGAAAATCAAGAGGAAGCACAAGTTGCAAGAAAAATAAGAAAAATTAAGCCTAAGAAAATTAATGAAGAGCATCCAACACTCATGAAGTTTGCCGATATGGCGCCTGTGGCTGAGGGGGCCACAGGGGAAGCAATCAGTAAGTTTTTTATGTTTAACTTATATTTAGTTTAGTCATCATCAGGGATGGGGATGAGGTCGCGGAAGTGGCGGCTTTTACGCCGAGTTGGTTTTATGGGGGCTACCAGTCACTGGTGGCCCCTATAAAACAAATAAATAAAAATCAAATAAATAAAATAGTTCAACAGAATATGAATACTTTTTTTAATAGTGAAGCTCAAGATAGGGAATATCAACTGCCCACAGGGTGCTTGCCATGGATAAGAGAGGCCTATGAACTAGGATCAACAATTAAGATCAAAGAAATGAATGAAATTTGCGGGGATATAAAACTGAACTTTGATGAATACATTTATGAAAGCGTTCAAAGGTTCCCCTTCACAAATATCAATGAATACAAAAAAAATTTAATAAATACTGACTTTCAAATTGGAAATGAATATTTAAAATCTGCAATATTTAATGAAATTTTTAAAGCTCTATCAAATAAAGTCGGGGATGCAGTCCTCATGAATAATCTTAAGCCTTTATTGATATCGTTTGCTGAGGCCTGGGGGGCTGATACAAGTTGGGCGCCCCCCGGAACCCTCTTCAAGTTCAACCAAACATCCTATATCAATAGGTTAGTACAAATGTTCAAAAAACTGTGCATGTTCTTGGAAAAATATACCTCACAAAGGATCTACATCACAGTGTACCTGGGAATCCTGCTCCATTGCATACTGAAAGCCAATGTGAAAAAAATAGAAGATGTACCTATACAGATCAACATATGCCGCGTAGCCCTAGACCGCCAGAAAACACCTCAGGGATAAAGAACAGTTGAGCATGTCCTCTATGATTCATTTGCATAAGCAACTCTATAAGGGTACTACGTGCCCCCCAAAAAACCTGCTAGTAGATTCCCTCACCTGTTTGCCTTTTATATGATGATTGGCCACCACCGGGGTGTTGAGCGCCACCCCTCTAGCAATTGGTGCCAGAGTCATCCACCACATACAAAAGAGTATGTGGTCTCAATTAGATGCATTAGCAGAAAATTTAATTTCGGGGTATAATTCCCTGGAATAATCACATTCCCCTTGCAATTCACATTCCCCTAATAAATCATTTTCCCTTGCAACTTAAATTTTTTATTTTTTTTATTTTCTTTTATTTTAATATTAAAATACTCACTGTTAAAATCTTTAATATTGACATATTTAATATCAAATATTTTGATATCAAATAAATCACAATTTAATAAAATTGTTATATTTCAATTATTAAACTTAAATATTTAACTTTTAAGATTTATAATTAATATTTTAATTTTAATATTTTAATTTTTATTTTAAATTTTAGTGTGTAAATTATAATATTAATATATCTAAGTATATTAAAAGACTTTAGTTATAGTTGCCAATACGTCAAATAAAAAAGAGTTAAAAATGTTTTTATTTACTACTTGTTGAGTACGGGTCCATTTATCACAAAGATAAACATGGAGAATTGAATTTATCCGCATCATGCAGCCCGCTCAACTATTGTTCTAAACAAATGATTGTTTACAACTTGAATTACCTTTCCCTTGTAATATAATTTGATACACATATTCAATATACTTGAACTGCGTCCTAAGTACAAATTAATAAGGATTATATAAAATCATTGGTTGTTGTGTTGTGTGGCTATAGTGGCACTGAAATAACAAGGATCATATGATGACACGCAAGGTCCAATTTGTGGCGTAAAAAAGCCAAAGTACCATCAACAATTAACAATTATTTAAATAAAAAATTCTATTTCTATATTTTTTAATTTATTTAATTGGTAACACAACAGTCAATATAATATTCAGAGCATTATAATAAAAATATATTATTCATACCTAGTATAGTTAATTTTACTTACCTTTTCTATGTATTCTTATATGTCTATAATACAATCACACGTCAAATTATTATATATAAATAATACTTTTGAGACCTAATAAAAACAGAATAAATAAAAATAAAAACAAAGTAAACCAGAGAGCCCATTTATCTGATTGGCTTGGAGGCCAGGGCTTTAGGGAGGAAGGATTCCGAGTGCTTGTAAAAAGCCGCCATCACATCAGGTGGCATCACAAATTAGCTGACCTCAAGAATATTGAATATGTCCTTGGTGTCCTGAGGAAGGCCTTGTTTCACCTTATTCTTTATCTAACCGAACACCTCCTTGATTAGATCCAGGAATGGGGAATATGGGGGGAGAAAGAGGAGTCTCAATGGAAGTCTGCAAGGCGGTGGCTGGAGGAGTGGCTATTCTTGTTGATGGGGGGAACTTGGACACAACCAGATCCACTTTGTGGAGCCCAACATTATCAAGCACAACAATGTTGGTTGTGCCGCTATAATTTATCCAAAGGTACTCCATGACAACTCAAAGAAAATCAAGAAAGGTCCCGCTGTTATGGGAGCCTTTAATCATCTGGTATTGATCCAACCTGCAAGGACCAAGAAGCGCGACCATTTAATAGGTTTGGGAACGGACAGCTGCACAATGGGCTACGCCGTCCTTGGACCCCTTCTTGACCCACCCATGCCTGGACCTGAGTGAGGAGGAAAATGACAATTTGTCAATATAGAAGAACTGGACATTCCCAGTCTCCTTTAGTGCCAGATATGTCTTAGCATAAATGCGTTGATCCTTGATGGTCTTTTTACTGTTTCTGTTATACAGAGAAACTCTGAGCACCTTCCAAGAAAAGCCCAAATCAACCATTGTTTTGTAAACAAGGGTTTTAGAAACAGAAAGCCCAAACTCCGTGGCAAGCATTGATTGGACATCAAGCGTGTCCAGGTGGCAATCTCTGGCTACCCACTGCTTGATTGCGTTGATGTGCACAGGCTGCAAGAGTTTTGGCTGCCGCTTAGCCTTGGTGGATTTGGCAATTTGCCCGGTATTGCCATACTTGGTGTTGATGTTGGCAATGTACCTGGCCGTGACACCAAATTGGGACGCAATATCCCAAACTGCCATTCCCCCATTCAAGCAGTTGAGGAGAGCTTCACGCTCACTATCTGTCAACCGACGCCAGCCCTTGGCAGGTACAATGGCATCCTGGCTACCAGGCTTGACACAGGGGACAGGGACCTTTGTGTAGAAGGTGGGATCACGCTTGGTTGCGCTGGTGCCATCAATGGTGGAATAGATCACAGGCGCAGATGTCTCAACAGTTGTGGCCAATGGCTTGTAGGTGGTGTTAAAGACGCGGGGCAGTAAGTGGCAACTCTTGGGTCAAGAGTGCGGGGCCGGGTGACAACTGGGTACACAGTGGAGGTGTAAGTAACCTCAGTGTTCCCGGTGACCCTGGTGTAGGAGACTTTGGTAGCAGGCCTTGAGTGTGGCTTCTGCCTGGGATTCAAGCTGGTTGATTGGGCCTGGAACACAGGAGGTGGTTAGCTGGCAATGACACCTTGGGAGGCCTGTGTATTGGCATGACTCCCTTCAAGTTGGGTTCTGGGTCTGTTCTTGGACCCTCTGGGACGCCCTCGTGGACAGGCTGCCTCGCGGGCTGGTGCAGGAGCAGGTTGGGAATGTGATTGACGGTCTATAAAAATAAAACAAAAAATATATTTTAGATTAAATATGTATTTATTTGGAGTTATTGGTTTAGTTGTGGGAAGTTGTTTTCTCTTGATATAGCCTTGAATAGTAGCAGAGTTTCTATATCCGTGATTTGAAGTGAATAATATTGTATAATTTCCGGGTTTGGATGATTTTAAAGTTTAATCACTTTTTATGTCTAAACATGGTTATTGATATTGAATTTTTCATTTGATTTTAGTTGTGGTGGAGCTTCTTGATTTGGGTTGGTGTTTCCTAGTGTGCTTACTGTACATTCAATTTGGATTCCAGTTCCCGCAATTAGTATCTGAGTTTACTAGTGGCATTCAAAAGTGATTTGAAATTTGGTTCTTGGATTTGAAAATCCTGCAATTTCAAAAAACATAGTAAACTTAATGAAAAAGGCTGATGAATTTGAACGCTTCAAATCTGATTCCAGTTAATTCATTTTTTTCATAGGAAATATGCAGCTTGACTTGAACTTTGAAAAGTGTCTATGAGTTCCTGCATTTTCAAATATTCAAATAAATACTCAAAAAAATCAATTTAATTAAAAAAGGCTATCCTGAAAAAGTGATTTGAAATTTGGACCAAGGATTTGACAATCCTACATTTTTACGTTCAGGTTCTGAATTTATAGTAGGGCTTTGGCAGATCTGAAACAATTGCTTCTTTACAATAAAGCAGCTGTTCATCTCAGATCCAGCTATGATTCTGGAAAAATTGTACTGACTACAATTTTTGGAATCATAGCCTTACCATATCTTTGTGGATGAGTTGATTTTGGATTTTAATTTATACAAAATTATTTAATCTTCCTCATTAAGTTTTAAAACTATTATTTATATTAAATTGAAGATTGAAAACATTTAAAAGTTAGATTTTTAGTAGTAAGATATTAAGATAAACTTTATAGTCTTCCTGTTGCAACTGAACCAATGATAGTTCAGTATTGATTGGGGAAGACAACAGTCTAATAGAAAGGACAAGAATAATAAGAATAAGGTACTGCTTATTGGTTGCTATTGTGATTAATATATCATATGGGAAAAGCCACAAGGCTATCAGGGGGTGGCATAGTGGTGGGTTCCATATACTGTAAATTCAGAACCTGAACGTAAAAATGCGGGATTGTCAAATCCTTGGTCCAAATTTCAAATCACTTTTGCGGGATAGCCTTTTTTAATTAAATTGATTTTTTTGAGTATTTATTTGAATTTTTAAAAATGCGGGAACTCATAGACACTTTGCAAAGTTCAAGTTGAACTGCATATTTCCAATGGACAAAATGAATTAGCTGGAATCAGATTTGAAGTGTTCAAATCCATCAACAATTTTCATTAAGTTTACTATGTTTTTTGAAATTGCGGGATTTTCAAATCCAAGAACCAAATTTCAAATCACTTTTGAATGCCACTAGTAAACTCAAATAATAATTGCGGGAACTGGAATCCAAATTGAATGTACAGTAAGTAACTAGGACAAATCAACCCAAATCAAGAAGCTCCACTCTGGATAAAATCAAATGAAAAATCCAATATCAATAACCATGTTTAGACATGAAATTAAGTGAAATGAAAAATTATCTAAACTGGAAATGATGCAATATTCTGCACTTTAAACCACTAATATAGCGATCATAAAACCATATAATGATTTATGAGCTACTCTCCTGATGATGCAGAATTTTTTTAAAAAAATTGGCCCCTGGCTATGCTGGGGGCCATAAAACTTTGTTTCAAGAAAGAAAGGAGGGGAAAGATAAACCATTAGTTTAATAACTATGTATTCATGTAATATATAATTCTACTTTATCATTAGCGTCTTCTGAAATCTACTGTAATCAAGCATCTAAATTTTAGCTGTCCTAAAATGGAATAGGGTGATTTTTGAGAATGCCTATGATTCCTAAAAGAATTAGCACAAATCCACTCTATATCCTTTAGCATCCTTTTTGAGACACCAATAAATTATATTTATTTCAAATTCCTTGCAATAATGATTTGAAATTTGGTTCTTGGATTTGACAATCCCGCAATTTCAGATTTGTTAATTTTTACATGATGTCCATGATTTGATTGAAATACAGGAAATCTCAAATCGTACATTAGAATCCCACATTACTGATTCATGTATCCTGCATTTGTTTGCTGAGTTTTGTCTTTTGTTAGTTGAGTTATCTGCTCAAGAGATTCAAAATTTGCCAATTTAAATAAACCAAAAAAATCAAAATAAATGGTTGATTTTATTAAATATTTTACTTTTCACTCAGCTGAGTTGCCCGCAAAAGTGATTTGAAATTTGGACCAAGGATTTGACAATCCTGCATTTTTACGTTCAGGTTCTGAATTTACAGTAAGATTTGGGACTGTAAAATAACCTGTGCGGGGATCAACATGTCAAATTGACAACACTCCTAATTAGGAGATAGTGTCTGTAGTTTGATACTGCCATCTGATTGCTCCATGCCATTAGATATGTCAAGGGGCAACTCTTCAAGTGCCCCTGTGTATTGTAAGATATGTTAGCAGGCAAGAGAAGAAACTTGGTTGCAGCATTCCTAAGAAAAAGGCCTTCCTCACCTCAACCCAATTTTTAAAAACAGATTACCCTGGCATGAGAAATCCATATCCAAAAATTTAAGAGCTTGAGTGTCAGGGAGCCAGGCATAAGTAGAGGCATTAGGTGACTCAGGACAGGGTACCACTGGGCCAGTGGGTAATGCCCACCTTAGGCTGGGTGCTAATGTCAAAACAGCAGGCTCAACCCGCCAGCAAGGTTCCAAGTAAGCGGGTTTGTGACCCGCAATCCAATTATCCAGTTGCTGGGAGCCAGACTAGGAATTCAACTCAAATTTCCAAATCCAACAACATGAACAAATGGTGATCCCTTACGGTGGATACCTTGTTTTGGCACTTGACCCATTACTAGGATCAAGACACCCCCTTAACCATCCTACCGTGTGATCTACACAATCATGTTTCTGTTATCCATGGCTCACATTAACTATATAATTGCTATCTCTCAATAAAGAATATTATCTAGTTTTTTAAATATTTTTCCCCTTATAACTCTGCTAAAACAGCACAGTTACAACACTAACTTGACAATATAAGATGTGAATGCCCAAGCAAAGACCAGGGCCCAGAGTTGGGCACCATAGAGTCTACCATTCCCATCAAAGTAATGTAGAGTATTCCAAACAGTTTGTCAGGGATCCAACCCATGGGGGGTTCCTGAGAACTTGCGGGCAGACAGCCTGCAGGCCCAGCAGAGAGAGCCCACCACAGGATTGGGGCTAACTTTATAATATAAGATAACAATTTTCCAAGGACTGCCCAAGGTCCGCTTGTAGGCACCATGGAATCAATCAATCCAGTGAGGGTGATATACATCACCCCAAATACTTGGGTGAAATTGGATTCATCAGTGGCAACAGATTCTTGCAGGCGGTTGGGCCGCGGGGTGTGGGGCAGCGTCATTGGAACCAAATATGCGGACAGGAAATTATACTTGTCTCGGAATAACAGAGGGGGCCGGATAATTTTGGTGCCTTCTCTGTAAAGGACTTCCATCTCTCTAGTTCTAGCTTCAGGGTCGTGGATTAGGATCTCCTCCAGAATAAATTCCAAATACGCCAGGTTGGGTGGGTACTTGGTAAAATATACTGGGCTGAAGGGAGCTCCTGGTGGATGGTAAAGTTTGGGCGGCTGGTCCGCGGTTTCTTGGGGTAGGTGAGCACGGGGAGCAGAGCCGCAAGAAGTAGAAAGTAGATGAAGTAAAACTAATAACAAGTATGGTATGATCTGGTTGAACCAAAGGTTCATGTCACTTTATTGCAAGGATGGCAATGGGCATCTTCCTGGTGGCCCAGGGTATAAGTATGCCCATCTGTCATGGTAAAACTTTCACAAATTCCGTCGGCCCGGGGTAACCCAATTATCAGGTCTTCCCAGTCTTTGGTGGCATCAATTGCAGGGGTTATTTTATTGGCTGGTTTGAACCGAGGAAGCTCAAATTCCCTAGTCAGGTTGTGGGATTGGTCGCCTCTGGGTGGCCTGCGTTCTATGGGAAAATTCTCTGTTTCCCCTTTTGTGCGGGCCTGAGTTATTTCAGAATCAGTGGCTGGGCCTGCCTGTTGATTGGCTGTCTTATCAGGAACCCCCAGCGTGGAGAGTATTGGCGTAGGTACATTTGGTTCATCAAGCTTAAAAGGATTTTCCAAAGTCAAATCCTGTTCTGATTTGAGCCCAGAAAACTGCGGGCTGGCGGCCCGCAAGATGCCGGGGTTTGAGTTTCATAGTTGGGGCTTTTTGATAAGCATAGTTGATAAAATTTTGTCACTCATGACACAGTTGGGTGGACATAGTCTTGGATGCGGTGGGGGTTTCATTGGGCAGTTGGGTTGCGGGGTTAAGGGTGGAGCCTTGGGGACAAAGTACACTGGTAGATAATTGTACTTGTCTTTGAACAATAAGGGTGGCACCTCAATCTACTTTTCTTTGCATCCTATGTATTTAATCTCTCTAGTTCTTGCCAAGGGATTGGCAATGAGGAAGGTCTTTAAGCCATACTCCAAATAGGCAGGGTTGGCCGGGTATTTGGTAAAATGCACAGGTCCAAAGGGGGCTCCAGGGGGACAGTATAGTTCCTGATGTCACGGTAAATTCCATAATGCCAGGAATTATTTAGCCAATTAAGAAGGCTCAAAAAGCCAGAAAACCCTTACCAAAATTGACTGAATTAATGGATTTAAACCAAACAGTCAATTGAAAATGGGTTACAGCTGCTCCAGTTTGCCAGTTGAATCTGATTCCCCCCTGTAAACTGACGTTGATAAATCAGCGTAATTTGAGGGTCACCCAATATGAGCTTGTCAATCAGCATGGTTGTCAGAAACTAGTCACACAAGGGTTCTTTGCAACCTGGACAAGATACTCACTTGACAATGTGGAAGGAATAGGAGCTCAGGATTCAGGTGGTAGTGCTTAGTCAAATTTTGATATATATTAAATAATTTTACTGTTTCAACTCTTAAGAGTTGAGTCCTCCCAAAAATTTACCCAATAAAAATCAATTATCCCTTGGTCTAATCTTTATTTTAAATGCATCCTGGAGTTGACCTTTTGCATTGCATTTTCTACAATTTAATTCTTAGCCAGATTATCACGGGAATATGGGGCCCTGCTGTTGGTACTTTGTTGTTGCTTCCTCTCAATGTTAATATAATGCCTGCCAATCTTGGAGTTGTTCCTCCTAAAAGTGAAACTGAAACTTTTGTTCTATCCCAATGTCCTGAATTTTATGCTGAAGATACTCTGATTCTCTTGCAGGCTATTTATTGTGGGCTCTTTTGATTAGGGTTAATCATTTTGCTTAATCCTAGTATATGTCAGGGAATTCTTCCCTTCCTACATTAACATTATGGAGTTTTCAAAGGATTTTGCTAGTCAAACAGCCCACAACAAAGTTTTAAACACCATGCACAACTTGGATATCAATCTGGACGGGGATCAAACCAGAACTCTAAAGACGGGTCATACGTTAGCTTACATTCAACATTTAAACTTAGTTTATCTTTTTATTTGGGGTTGATTCATTCAAATTTTGCTTTTGCCTCTGCAACTGGCTTTGAAACTGTTAATAATCAACTAGAGAACGTCACTTACCGCCAGACATCTGATTGGCTGCTCACCTTCCAGTTGCCGCTCTTTCAACTATGTGGTCCATATATGAACCAGGCTCTGTTCTCCAATCTTACTAAGTTTCAGCCCTATCACCGCTTAATTGTGGTTTTCCTTGTGGCTTCTTACCAGATCCTCTTGAACTCCAGTATGATACTTAAATTTATTAAGTTACAGGTAGAGCAACATTTGATCAGAGTGATTTTCAGCCTTATTTTAATGAAACTTGTTTCTAAATCCTCTCCCACTCAGTTAATCTCTTAAATGTTCTAGTTAACCAATGAGGTACATAAGGCAGCTACTTTTATCACTTTTACTTGTTCCAACAATAAAGATTTTTTCTTCTATTCTAAACTTGAATACACTTATCTCTTGCACCCTCCTTTTTTGAGTCCATAAAAGGAATTCAATTCCTGTTCTGGTTTCTAGTTCTTTGCTTTCCTGTGGTATTGGCCCTAGACAATCCAACTCCCATCACAGACTGGCACAATTCTTCTCCTGATGACTCCCACCAGAAGGAGTTCCTGGCAAACGGTTGGTTCAAGTATCCCTCTGGTCACTGGGGAAGGAAGTCCCAGTATGGCTGGTCCACATCTCTACCTCCTCCTGCTGAACCATCCTTGGTGAGACCAAATGCCTCCTTCTACTTGCTGTCCTATCTGGTAGAATACTAATTGCTGGGTAGATTAAGCTCCATGATGAGTTAGTTTTCATTTCTAGGGCATTTTGGACACTCAGCAATAGTTACACTCCCTATTGGTTTGGTTGTTGCAGGGCTCAACTTAGGGCTTGACTCATCAGATTTGGAACTTGTTCCCTCTCAAGTGGGTCCCTGACAGTATCTCATTTGGAAATTTCACAAAACAGTATTTGAAGCTGCGTTGGTAGTTAATTATTAACTCCATGCAGATTTGGGTGGTGATTCCCCAACACCTGGAGACAGCTTCTTACTATCTGGCAATTTCTGTCACACCTGAGACAGGTTGGCAGGTTGGTCTCTGGAGGTGGTGGTTGTGACATAAATCACTGGATAATATGAAGCCGTTTCTAAATGATGGGGAATTACCACCCAAATCCACATAGAATTGATGATTAACCACCAACGCGGCTTTAAATATCTTTTTGTGAAATTTCCAATTGAAAATCCAGGATTAAGTAGAACAATCAATCCTAACCAGATTAAACCAAAATAAATGACCTGGGAAAGCATCAATGCATCTTCAGTGTAGAATTCTGGGCATTGAGAAGTGACATGATTTTCATTTTCCAGAATGGGGGGAGGAGCTACAAAATTGGCTGGCATGAAATTAACAATTTGCAGCGCCAACAACAAAGTTCCAGATGCTGGGCCCATCTTCCATAAATGATTCTGTTCAGAATCAGATTGTACGGGATATACCGCAACAACCCAAGCACAGGATGCATTTTTAAAAATTAAAATTAGAATTTGGGATAATTGATTTTTATTGAGTAAATTTAGAAGGACTCAACTCTTAGAGTTGAAACAGGGAAATTATTCAATATATATCAGAAAAACTGACTAAGCAATACCACCTGAGTCTTGATCTCCTATTCCTTTGGCATCTTCAAGTAAGTATCTAGTTCAGGTTGCAAAGAACCCTTGCGTGACCAGTTTCTGACAACCATGCTGATTAATGAGCTTATATCAGGTGACCCTCATATTATGTCAATTTATCAACATCAGTTTACAAGGGGAGCTGGTTTCAGCTGGCATACTGAAGCAGCTGTGACCCATTTTCAATTGACTGTTTGGTTTAAATCTGTCAACTTGGTCAATTTTGATACAGGTTTTCTGGCCTTCTGTGCCTTCTTACTTGGACGGACAATACCTGGCATTATGGAACTTACTGTGAAATTACCCTCTGCTTTAGCCCTGGACACAATACCACCATCTGGGAGATGGGATAAAGAGAAATTATTATGGGCAGGTGGGAGTTTCATTGCAGCAAGGGTGAGTTCAGGGTGTCCAATAGCAGTGGGATTGCGCTTTTAGAACTCGTGGATCAGATCAGAGGAATTTGAACAATTGTAGTGGGGAACCCAGGAGTTTTCAGAATCAGGATAACCTTTCCAAGATACCAAATATTCCAAATGGCAACAATTATTGCAGAAAGCTAGAATACAATTTAACTTGTACTCAGGTTCTCCTTCCACAAGAATGGGTTGGGAAGAGGGGATCTCTGTTCCTTTGAAGGGAGTAAGGAGACATTCATGGAAGGTGTGGAAAATCTTGAAAGCAGGAGGTAAATCCAGCCAATAGGCGGAGGTCAATCTGACGTTCTATCTTGAAGGGACCAACTTGCTTGGGACCCAATTTACGACATGGAACTTTAAGTTTCATATTGCCAGCATTGACCATGACTAGATCACCTGGCCTGTAAGTTGGACCTTCCTGGCGCTTGCAATCTGTGTATTCCTTGTAAGTTGTCACAGCAGCGGCAAGAGTAACTTGGAGCTCCTGATGGACCCACTTCAATTCAGCAGCTTGATCAGTTGCAGCTTCCACGTTGCTAACCAAACAAGGACCCATGTTGGAAGAAGGATTGAACCCACATTGGCATAAAATGGCGGTACTTGAGTTGACGTGTGCGGGGCGTTATTATATGTGAACTCTGCCATGGGTAGATTATCACACCAGTCATCTTGTTGCGCATTGGTGTAGCAGTGTAGGTAGACCTCCAAACTTTGGTTTACCCTCTCTGTTTGTCCATCAGATTGGGGGTGGAAAGCAGTAGAGCGGCACAATTTGATACCAAGGATTCTAGTAAAAGCTTCCCAGAACTGAGCAATAAATTGAGGACCACAGTCACTTACAATCTCCATTGGGATGCCATGTAGAGAGAAGATTATGTTCACAAATAACCTAGCGGTTTCCACTGAAGTAATTGTGGTTGAGCAAGGTACAAAGTGTGCCTTCTTTGTGAAACAATCAACTACTACCATGATTGTGTTAAACCCATTGGAATTGGGAAGCTTGCCAATGAAATCCACCAACACAGACGTCCAAGGGCCTGCAGCAGGCTGAAGTGGGACCAGTAAACCAGTAGTCTTATTCCAACTGGCCTTGGATCAAACACATACCATGAAATCTTGAACAAAAGCGGCTACCTGCACAGTCAAACCTTTCCAGGAAAACTGGCGGCGGATAAGTTCCACTGTTTTGTTTTTCCCTGGATGACCAGCTGTTGGACAGGTATGATTAGCCTCCATGATTTCATCCCAAATAGTGCCTTCAGGGACCCACAAGCAACCTTGATGATATATGACTGGACCAACCTTATGATAACCCTGAGGCTGACCTACTGGGTTTGCACATGCTAGCTCCAATAGCCTATCATAACCTTTGGACAAAGGTTGAAGAAACTTAACCTTGGAATACAAGTCCAGGTCTGCGCCCTCAGCTAAAGACATGGTGGCCAACGTAGCCGGTGGAGGCAATACAAAAGGCACCACAGCCTTGTCTGGAATCATAGTATGTGTGTTAAACTTGGAGTCCATACTAGCATCTGGGAGATGGGAGGGATTCCTGCTTAGAGCATTGGCCAAGTGATTTTCAGATCCCTTAATAAACTTGTAGCAGAACTTGTATCTCGTCAGATCACCATGCCATCTGGATTGGCAACCCAACAAAACCCTGGGTTGTAAATAATATAGAAGAGCTTTTTGGTCAGTTCTTACTACAAATGAATGACGTGCCAACATGAGATGGTGGTGCCAATGCTTTAACAATTCCACTACAGCCAACAATTCCTTGTCGTAAATCATGTAGTTGGTTCTTGAGCCATCATCTTCCGGGAGAAATACCCTACAGGTCTCTCAATCCCGTCACTAGCTGTTTGCAACAGCACACCAGCCACAGCGTATTTATATGCATTGGTGGAAACAACAAAAGGAAGCTCAGGATCCACATGTCTTAACACTGGGGAGGACAACAAAAGAGCCTTGACTGCTGAGAAGGCACTTGCACACTCAGGCGTCCAGACTAAAGTTGTCTTTCCACTAGCTGAATATAAAGAGGCAGCCACCTCAGACAAGTGGGGAGTCAATTTCTTCAAGAAAGTACATGTACCCAGGAAACTACAAAGTTGGATGTTGTAACTGTGTTGTTTTAGCAGAGTTACACGGGGAAAATATTTAGAAGATAGATAATAAACTTTATTGCAAGATAGTGATTATATAGCTATTGTGAATCAATGGATAGTAGGAACATGATTAGTGATCACACAGCTGGATGGAAGAGGGGGTGGCTTGATCTTCATAATGATTCAAGCGCCAAATCAAGATATCCACCATAAAGAATCATCATATGTTTATGTTGTTGGATTCGGTAATTCAAGTTGACTTCCTAGTCTGGTTTTGAGTGACTGGATAATTGGATTGCGGGTCACAAACCCGCTTGGTTGGAACCTTGTTGGCGGGTTGAGCCTGCAGTTTTGACCCCCCCTGGCTGAAGGTCAGCCTCCTCTGGGGGCAGGTTGTCAGGGAGGTTGTCAGGAGCCCGGGCGCCATATTGAACCAGTTGTTGTTTGGTGGCAGGCAGGCAGGGCGGTTTCTTGTTGTTTCTGTCTTGCTTTGCAGGGTTGTAGGCAGTTGTGGTGTAAGGTCTTGTCTTGATTGTGTTTCCTGAGCCCTTGCACAAGGTAAGTGTTATTGTTGTTTACCTTTAGAATGATTGCTGGCCCTACTTTTTTGGGTTGTAGTTTGCTTTTGTCAACATTCATGACCCAGACTTTGTCCCTGACTTCATGTCTTTAGCGGATGGGAACAAAGGTCTTTTGTAAGCGTTCTTTTTCTTTGGCTGCTTGTTTGCTGTTGGCCTCTATTATTTGAGGGTCTGAGCAAGGGGGGCTTGACTTGGAATTTCCAGTTTGGGTCCTGTCAATTCTTGAATGATATTTGGCTGTGTGCCGTATACCAGTTCAAATGGGCTTTTTCCGGTGGATCTGTTCACTTGGGTTTGGCACACAAGTAATGCAGTTGGTAGCTGCTTATACCAGTCTTCAGGTCTCCCGGCGGTGAGTTTGGCTAGGGCTTGCACAAGGCTACCATTAAGCTGCTCTACACGTCCATTGGCCTGTGGATGGCATGGTGTTGTGACGGTGTGTTTGACCCCATTTTTGGTGAGGTACACATTGGTGTCTTTGGAGGTCAATTCTTTGCCTCCATTGGTTATCAGGAGCCTGGATTTCCAAACCTGCTGATTATTTCCTTGCCAATGAATTGTTGGACGTTGTTACCAGTGTGTGTTTTCACCGCTTGGGCTACTGGCCACCTTGTTGCAAAATTGATGGCTGTGATGATGTATTTTTTGTTGTTGTGCTTTCCTGGCATGGGTCCCACAATGTCAAGAGCCCATACTTTGAACAGTAGTTGGGTTTGAATGGGGATTACAGACTTAGGCAGGGTTTTGCTTTTGGCAAACTTTTTGCAGACCTCACACTGTTCTAGCACTTCCTGGACATTGTGGTATAAGGTTGACCACCAGGCTTTATGTTTTAGGAATTTGTATAGATTTTGGCTCTTAGTATGTCCAAGATCTCTGTGGTAGCAAAGAATGGTATTGACTTGTTGATGTGTGGGGATGTAGGGAATGGTTGTGCCATCCAACATTTTCCTGTGAAGGGTTTCATATACATCAGCAAAGAGGTGTTCATTCTTGATGACCGTTTCTTTGGTGATATCAGTTGTGCCTGCAGGGAACCCTTTGTCTTTTGTACGTAGCACTAGGAGAGGCCATTCTAGTTGAGCCCATTCTCTCCCCTAGAAGCGCGGATATACAGACGGGACAGGGCGTCTGCCATGGCAAGCTTGGCCCTGGGCTTATACTGGATGAGCATGTTAAACCTTTCTAAGATTTTCATCCACCGTGCTTTGCGGCGTGACAGGTTTGCTTGTGTCTTGAAGTAGATGAGCAACTTATGATTGGTTAGTGCTGTGAATTCTTCCTGCTGTTCCAGGTAACAGCGCCATTTGACTAGGCAGTGTACTATGACCAACAGTTCTTTGTTGTGGATTTGGTATTAAAACTTGCCATCTGTCAGTTTGCGCAACTTGTAGGCTACTGGCAGGAAGTCACCATCACTATTCTTAATTCGCAGTACTCCCCCAATGGATGCATCTGAAGCGTCAATTTCCATCTGGTACTCTCTGTCTTGTTTGGGGTATTGTAAGATGGGAGCTGTTGTGAGCTTTTCCTTGAGACGTCTAAAACAGAGGTCATGTTGGGGGGTCCATACAAACTTGGACTTGGCACTTGTTATGGCGGACAAGGGGGCGGTCAAGACACCACAGTTGGGGGTGAAGCGTTGTACATAGGCCACCATTTCCAAGAAGGTGCAAAGTTCCAATTTGTCTTTGGGAGGTGGCATTTTGCAGATGGCTTGTATCTTCTGGCTGTTGGGTTTGATGCCGTCTTTTGAGACTATGTGTCCCAAGAAGGGTAGTTGCTCTCGGAAGAACTGGCACTTGGAGGGCTTGGCCAACAGTTTGTGTTGTGCCAAGGTCGCAAAGACTTCCTCCAGGTCTTTGTGGTGCTGTTCCACCAAGGGGCTGTAGATGATAATATTGTCCAGGTACACTAGGGCGTGTTTGTCTATGTGTGGTGCAAACACTTTGTTAATGAAGGTTACAAAGGTGGACAGGGCATTGGTCATTCCAAAGTTGAGTACCACACATTTGTAGGAACCATACTTGGTGCAGAAGGCTGTCTTGGGGATGTCTTCCTCCTTGATACAAATCTGGTTGTAGCCTGCAGTTTGACGCCTTGGGAGGTGCCTCCATCTTCTCCAAGATTGATCTAAGAGATTATCAATTAATGGTAATGGGTAACAATTCTTAATGGTGACTTTGTTCAAGGCGCAGTAGTCTGTGACCAGGCGTAAGGTATTGTCCTTTTTAGCCACAAAGAATACAGCGGCCCCAAAGGGAGACTGTGAGGGGCAGATAAGTCCTTTTTCTAGCGCCTCCTTGAGATAGGCGCATAGAGTGTTGTCCTTGTTTGGGGTCAGCCTGTAAATGGGGTGTGCCTTGGGTATAGCCCCCTTGAGTTGGATAGAGTGTTGGATGTGTTTCTCAGGGGGTAGCCCAGGTAACACTTCCTTAAAGATTTCTGGGTGACAGGCCACAATGTCGCAATCTTGTGGTGTGGAGGTGTCCTGGTGGTCCTTGAAGTGTATGATTTCATACTGGCAGGAGTCCCAGTCAATTTCTTTCAGGTGTTCCTTCTTGTCCAAGGTCTCTGTGATGCGTACAAAGACATGGTCATGTAGGAGTTGGTCTACAGAGTCCAGGTAGATTTGGTGGTTGACACCTTCACGCTTGATGGTCAACACTGAGGTCGCCCAGTCCATGTGGGGGTTGTTTTTCCGTAACCAGTCCAGCCCCAGTACAATGTCAAACTTAGGGAAGTCAATGACAGGACCTTGGATGGTGGAGTGGAGGTTCTCAAGCATGACAGAGAAGGGGGCAGTTTCCTTTGTCACAGCAATGTGGTGTTCATCAGCCAGGACCACGTTTTTAATCCGCAAAGGATTAGTGGCCAGCTTGAATTTATCCACAAAGCTGCTGTTGACTAAAGTTTGGTCTGCGCCTAAGTCCAGGAGTGCTGAGCCTGTGTAACTGCAAAAGCAGAAAGGGTAAGACATCAATTTATTGGGATGTCTGGCAATGATGTATAGTACCAGGTCTTCTGAGGGCACTTGAATCATTGGGCATTGGTCCACGTCCTTGGGTTGGTATTCATTGTTGGGCAAGTCAGGAGTTGCGTGGGGAGAGCTTGGCTTGCTTAGTGCTCTCCCTGGGCTTTTCCCTCATCTTGTTTGCCTTGGGTGGCAGTGATGCGGAAATGGGTACAATTTGACTGGCCGTTATTCCCATTCCCATTCAAACCCGTGGGCTTGTGGTTGTTGTTGTTGCTGTTGCCTCCAGGGGGTGGTTGAGAGGAGCGCCCGCTTGGATGGGAGTCCTTGGGCCTTTCTTGTTTCCCAGTCTGTTCCTTGTGTAGAGCATTGGATGTTTGTTCTGCTTTTTCTGCTTCACAGTACAGGCTTTGCAGGTTGGTAATTTGGTCCAGGTTCACATGTCTCATCACGTGCGGCTTGAGAGCGTTGTAGTACATGAGGTGTGTTGCTGGGGTATCAAAGGCCATTTCAGATGGGGCACAGAAACAGAGTTCCTTGTAGGCGCGGGTGAGTTCTTTAACGGTGCCTGTCTGGGTCAGGTTCTTTACTTGGTGTATGATCATGAGTGCTGTATCCTTAAGCACAAACCTCGCCAAGAAGTCCTGTTTAAAGGTGTCCCAGTTCTTTTCAGTGTGTTCTTTGTGCCACTTGTCACATCAGGTGCCAGTGTCATGGGTCAGGCAAATGGAGATCTCTGCAATTCAAAATTGCTGTGGGCATTCCATCTGAGCCAGCTTGCTTTGGGCAGACTGGATCCATGTGGCAGTGTTGTTGTTGTTGGCCCCTGCAAAGGGTTCCAAGGAAGCGCTGCAAAGTCTTTGTGCAACATAGATGGGCATGGTGGTTTTTTCAGTTGGTAGTGGCATCAAGGAAGGTGCCTGAAAGAACCCTTGGGCAGACAGGGCGTTGAAGGCGGGTAGGGGGATCACCATGTTTTGGTAGAGAACAAAACCATCAGGTATCTTGGTACCAGGGGTATACGGAGTCCAGTCAGGCAGGAGGCCAGACATGATTCTGTCAAGGATTTGTTGGCCACAGCGTGTGCAGACAGCAGGCGGAATTTTTCAAGATAAGGTAGGATGGAGAACCTACCTGTGCTACCAATGTCATAACTGTGCTGTTTTAGCAGAGTTACACAGGGGAATTTTTTTTAAAGATAGATAATAATCTTTATTGCAAGATAGTTATTATATAGCTATTGTGAATCAATGGATAGTAGGAACATGTTTGGTGATCACACAGCTGGATGGAAGAGGGGGTGGCTTGATCTTGATAATGAGTCAAGCGCCAAATTGAGATATCCACTGTGAAGGATCATCATCTGTTCATGTTGATAGATTTGGTAATTTGAGTTGACTTCCTAGTCTGGCTTTGGGTGACCGGGTAATCAAATTGCGGGTCACAAACCCACTTGGTTGGAACCTTGTTGGCGGGTTGAGCCTGCGGTTTTGACATTGGGATACTGTCACAGGCGTAGCATACTCTCAAACTGCAGCTTCCTTGTCAGGGGCAATGATGTGGCCATCCTCAAAGATAATATTACCCAGAAAGGTAACCTTACATTTAAAGAATTCACACTTAATCCTTTTGATGATTAAGTTTGCTTGGAGAATGCGCTCTACAACTGCCAACAAGTGGGTCTTATGGGACTCCTCATCTAGAGAAAACACCAAGATGTCATCCATATATGCAATGGCACAAACACCTAGGAGATCTCCCAGGACTTAATCAATCAACCGCTGAAAGCAAGCCAGGGCATTCTTCAATCCAAAAGGCATTACGCGGAACTGGAAGATACCCTTCTTGGTTCTGAATGCTGTTAACCATTCCATTCCTTCTGCAATCCTGATTTGATTGAAAGCATTCAACAGATCAAGTTTTGAGAATACCTTGCCCTTCTCAACACATCTAGAGATCTGTGCTTCAAGAGGTAAAGGATAAGGATCTGGAATTGTAATTTTATTCAAATTCCCATAATTGACACAAGGACAAAGGGACCCATCAGACTTCTGAACAAGCAATAACAGAGAGCAGATTGACAAAGCCTTCTTAAAAATGTAGCCTTTTGCCAACATGTCACGAGTCCACTCTTCCAAACATCCATCTTCCTTCAAGGTTAAAGGGTAAATAGGAGACGCAATTCTGATCAGATCAACAGTGACCTTAAAGTCAAAGTCAAACTGAGTGTGCTTGGGAAGGACCTTGCCTCTGGTGGCGTCAAATGCCGTGGACCAGGGTTGCAAACATGCCGGTAAATCTGAACTTACGGGGACAGGGACAGGAAACAACTGTATGGTCTGTGATGATTGCTCCAATTCAGACATATCTAACAGCGTAATACAAATAGTTATACCCAAGGAGTGTTCCACCTGTAGCTCATTTTTCTCCAGTAAGGTTGATACATTATGATATCTCCACCAACTTACTCCCAAAATGATAGGATACATAAGGGTAGGGCAAACGGAAAACCTTGCGGTAAAAGACTGGCCTACTACTACAAAAGTAACTGGCTTCTTCAGCTGGAAAGAGGGAAACGTTTGACAATTTCCACCCCTAACAAGCATTCCTGGATGGTACTTGAGTTTTAGCAAGTCAGCAGTCTCCATGCTCATAAATTTTTTGGAAGCACCTGTATCTAACAAGATGGCTGGCTGATAGATAGTCTGACCATTATTGATGCTACCATAAAACAAGAAGTAACCAAAGTGAATTTATTTGCAGCAAAGGTAGCAATCTTGGCAGGGTCTTGTTTTTAATTGGCAGTACAGACAGCAGCTAAGGAAGCAGTATGCTTCTGGAAGTAACACACAATCATTTCTTGGACAGCAGCTAGAAAAACGGGGTTATCACAATCAATGGGAACAAGGGGCAACTCTTCGGACGTAATAACAGAAGATTTTGAAGGTATGACATGCTGAAGCATTGCCAAGGAACAATAAGGAACAGACACTACAGGGGCCTCCTTTACATCACCGGGTCTGTTCACCACCGCCAATTGTAGTTGAAACAAGCTAGGGGAAAAACAATCTTGGCTTTGGTTGGAAGAAACTACTGAGGAGCAAGGACCAGAAAACCAAGAGCGCATAGCAGGTTAATCCTCAATTACCAACATACCTTGTTTGGAAGTAGACGGATTTGAGACCAGAGAAAGAATTTGGCTTACCAGGGCCTCAGTTGTGGTTAACAGGGAATCCCAAACTTCCAAATCCTGGGCAGTCTGGTCAACTGCTAACCACAACACTGAGAGTTTATTCACCTCGGGAACATCAATTGTACGGCAGTAGGCAAGAAACTGAGGAAGGAATATCAAAAGCGGAGTTGTACCCTGACGGAAGGCGTACAGCTTATGATATACTTTGAGCTCCTCAATAGATACACACAAATTTTTTAACAAAGGGTATAGAGATGCACTCTCAGTTAAAACACATGGATTGCGCTCCACTGCGGACAACAACCATTATTGAGCATCTTTGAAAACCTTTGTCATCACATGGTAAACTTGGGATTTGTGACTAAGGCTAGAGCCGGAATAAAATGATAATGCTGACAAAACTTCATGCAAAATTTCATCAGTGGGTGGGGCAGGAAAATAATCTGGGCGCCAAAATGACATGACACAACGGAAATAGGAAACAGAGGATCCAGTCTCTACAACTGCAACCGGAGATGGAAACCATAAATTAAAAAAAGCCCAAACTGAAAACTCAGACATGAACTGATGAAAATAAACATGGTAAACACAGATATCTCAATGGAGCAGGAGAAAAGAAACACAAATTCATGATGAACTGCTTCTAAAAACTCAGACATAGAAGAGTTGAGTAATGTGACAGAAATCACTGGATAATATGAAGCTGTTTCTAAATGATGAGGAATTACCACCCAAATCCACATAGAATTGATGATTAACCACCAATGCGGCTTTAAATATCTTTTTGGAAAATTTCCAATAAAAACTCCAGGATTAAGTAGATCAATCAATCCTAACCAGATTAAACCAAGATAAATGACCTGGGAAAGCATCAATGCATCTTCAGCGTAGAATTCTGGGCATTGAGAAGTGACACAATTTTCATTTTCCAGAATGGGGGGAGGAGCTACAAAATTGGCTGGCATGAAATTAACATTTTGCAGTGCCAACAACAAAGTTCCAGATGCTGGGCCCCATCTTCCTGAAATGATTCTGTTCAGAATCAGATTGTACGGGATATACTGCAACAACCCAAGCACAGGATGCATTTTTAAAATTTAAAATTAGAACTTGGGATAATTGATTTTTATTGAGTAAATTTAGAAGGACTCAACTCTTAGAGTTGAAACAGGGAAATTATTCAATATATATCAGAAAAACTGACTAAGCAATACCACCTGAGTCTTGATCTCCTATTTTTTTGGCATCTTCAAGTAAGTATCTAGTCCAGGTTGCAAAGAACCCTTGTATGACCAGTTTCTGACAACCATGCTGATTAATGAGCTTATATTGGGTGACCCTCATATTACATCAATTTATCAATGTCAGTTTATACGAGGGAGCTGGTTTCAGCTGGCATACTGGAGAAGCTGTGACCCATTTTCAATTGACTGTTTGGTTTAAATCTGTTAACTTTGTCAATTTAAATACAGGTTTTCTGGCCTTCCGTGCCTTCTTACTTGGACAGACAATACCCAGCATTATGGAACTTACCGTGACAGATTCATTGGCCGCAACAGATTCTTGCGGGCAGTTGGGCCGTGGGGTGAGAGGTGGTGTCATTGGATCCAAATACACAGGCAGGTAGTTGTACTTGTCACAGAATAGCAGAGGAGGTCTGTTGATTTTGATGCCTTCTCTGTAAATGGTCTCTGTCTCACTAGTTCTAGCCTCTGGTTTGTAGATTAGGATTTTCTCTAGGGTAAACTCCAAATATGCCGGGTTAGGTGGATATTCAATGAAATGTACCAGGCCAAAAGGAGCTCCTGGTGGACAATAGAGTTTGGGCGGCTGGTCCATGGTTTCTCAGGTTGGGTAAGCGGAAGGTGTGGGCTTCAGGAGATGGAATGCAAATGAAATAGAACTAAAATCAAATATGGAATAACCTGGTTGAACCAAAGGTTCATGTTACTTTATTGCAAGAATGGCAATGAACAACTTCCTGGCGGTCCAGGGTATAAGTATGCCCATCTGCCATGGGTAAACTTTTATAAATTCCTTTGGGCCTGGTGCTACTATCTACCAGGTTTTTCCAGTCCTTGGTGGCACCCTTTGCAGGAGTTAATTAATTGACTGGTTTGAACTCAGAATTCCTGAATTTCCTTGTCAGGTTGTGGGATTGGTCATCTCTGGGTGGCCTACGTTCCACAGGAAGTTTTTTGATTCCCATTTTGTGGAGGCCTGAGTTATTCTGGGATCTTTGGCTTGGCCTGCCCTCTTATTGTTTGGGTTAACATGAACCCTTGGTGTGGGGAATCTTGATGCAGGTATTTTTAGTTCATCAAGCCTTAGAGGATTCCCCAAAGTTAAATCCTGCTCTGGTTTGAGTCCAGAAATCTGTGGGCAGCCGGGCAGCTGGTCCTGTGGTCTGGCAGTCCACAGTGTATTGGGGTTTGAATCCTGTAGTTGAGGTTTTCCTGTGAGCATGATCAACAGGAGTTTGTCACTTGTGACAGTTCCTGGCACAAAATCAAGCCTGCCTGTTTAGATATATATACAACTTTATCCTTCCTACCAAATAGACAGTGAGTTGCCTCCCACCTCCAAAAGGATGACCATGTCCGCCTCTGAACTCCCCCTGGATAACATCAATAAGAAATTTGGAATAGTTTATATCACCCTCTCAGGGGTGATAGACACTATACTTTTTGCTGCTGACCCCTGTTCCTGGATTAGGATATCTATGTTGTACCTCTTTAAGTTGATGCCAATCCCCTGGTAGACTCTGCTTTCCTGGCCTACAGCCTGTCTGACCCCAGATTATGACAGGCTGACTCACATGGTTAGTTCCCTGACACAAACCAGACATAAATGTGTTCTCAATAAGTTAAACCAGCACTAGGACTTCAAGAAATTAGGCCAGACTATTACAAAGCCAAGAAAAACCTTTGAGTCATACCAAGAAGATTATGCCTGTTGAAATACCCAAGAGTATGAGAAATTACTCTGTAAAGGTATCACATATTGTTTTATCTTATCTGGAATTGCCCACCCTTAGAAATTTAAGCATCAGGGATTCAGGCCCAATAGAGTACCCTTAAGAAATTATGAAGATATCAATCAAGCCATTGTCCAGAATTAGGTTGTGGCTAAACATGTGAATATTTTAAAAAAAGTTGAAAAAAGCTGTTGTTGCAAATGAGTTTCCTTCCTTGCCTGCTAATATATCTTATGATAAACAGGAGCACTCAATGAGTTGTCCTAAGACGTATCAAACAATATGGATCAATCTGATGACAATGTCAAATTGTGGGCACTATCTCCTAATTAGGAGTGATGCCAATTCAACTTGCTGATCCCTGCACAAGTTATTACATGGTCCCAAACTTTATATGGAACCTGCCACTATGCCATCCCCTGGTGGCCTTATGGCTTTCCTCATATGGTATATTAAGCAAAATAACAACCAATAGATGATACCTTATTCTTATTATTCCTGTCTTTTCTATTTGAATGTTGTCTTCCCTAAATCAAGTACTGAACTCTCATTGGTTCAGTTACAATACTGTTTAAAGTCTTAAGCCCCAGAAATCAGGTAATTTGGTGTTTTTCAAACCCAAAATTTAAATATTATGTCATAAATCTTTTGGTCAATTTAGATGGCTCAGTTAAGAAAATTTCCCCAGATGATTCCAGCCTTTCCTCTCAAACACTCATATGAGCTGGGTTGAATATCAGAACTATCCCAGTAGTTCAATCAAATCATAAGTATTTGAAAATCTTGGTTTTCAGTTTTCAACCAAAATTTCTCCATGAAAATGGAGCTTTTGCTCATATATTTGCCTGTACTGCTTTCTTTAAGTTGCAGCATCAATTCTCCAGCTTTTACGCTGCTTGCTGTGCCCCCCAAGTCTGAAATCAAGAAAATGATTCAACTGATTTGCAGAATCATTTATTTGCAAAATCCAGTCTCATTTCTTCAAATCAATGTCTTCTTTCTTTTCACCTGGGTTTTTTTGGCTGTCTTTCCCAATGCCTTTACTTATCAGTTTACCATTTGCAAATTTTGTTGTTGAGAACTTTATTGTTGTTAAATTTCTTCAGCATTTGGATATTTATCCCCCATTTTATCAACACTTTGGAATTTAAGCAAGACTCTACCATTACAATAGGTGGGGTAAATTTTTACCAAGTTAAAATCCTGTTAAGTCTATGACTATGGGGTATATGGTCATCAGCCAACAGAAGACCTTGGCATGGACGTCAAATCAGCTAAATTCTTGGCAAACTACGTCAGGAGGTAACACACAACAGTGTACACAGCCAAAGATGTGATAGAGTAAGGGGACACCAGGGTGTGCCAGACAGTGTTTTGTGTAGAGTTAGGTTGTGGTGGTTCTTTAAAGTACCATTTTTTGATATCCTCTATGTAAAAATCTTTAAAAGCAGTGGTCAATGTTGAGCCCCTAACCCTAGGCAAGCTGTGAGTACAGAATAAAAATGAGTTGGTTCATATTCTCCTGTGGATGATGATTTGGCTTTGATAGTGTAGATTTTAGAGCTAGTTACTTTTATCTGAAAATTATGCCCTGTTTATGTGATATACAAAGAAAGAAAATTCTCTTAAAAGTGGCACAACCTAGAACCAAGAGTTTTAAGCTCATTATATAGTATTTCTGCTGCAAGGAAAAAATAATTCAAAATGTTGGATTGAGGACCCAACAGTTTAGACCTAGGGCAACTTTTCTTTCTAAGATAAATCTGGGCTTGGTCAGGCTCAACATTTTAGATGCTGACTAAGTTGACATTTTCCAGTTAGGATGGCCTTGTTTGGAACATCCAAGCTCAGCTTTTAAAAATAGATCCCAAAAAGTTATTATATTTATAGACTCTATTTTTGGTAGCCCTTTGACTTGAGAACTGGATTTGGATAATTGCCAAATGAGGCCAACTCCTGTGGTCCCAGGAATAGAAGCAAACATTACTTTTTATGGCCTCCAATTTGGGGTTCCTAGTGTTGGCCTGGAAACTTCTAGATGGACTGTGGATCCCAGGCTAAGCAGCCTTGGGAAGTGAGTGGGCACATGAGAGGCTGGCTGCAATTTTTTGTATGGCCTGTAAAGACCTGATGATTGGCTGAGCGGTTGGCTGGCAGATGGGTGGCAGGAATCTATGCTGGCCTGATCCAGATTTTAGAATCCAATTTTCATCCAGATTTGCTGGTTTTTATTTTTGTGGCAGCTTTCCTAATAAGGGAAAGCTGCTGCTCATATTTTGTCACTTTCTTTGCCTGTCCTACTGTGACAAAGTTTGTTTTTGGTTTAATGCCAGAAATATTTCTAAATCCCTTCAGCTTGGTATCAAACAGTGTGTACCCAAATTTAAGATTGGCTAACACATCTTAAAATTTGATAGTGCTATGACAACCACTAGATCCAAGAAATTCAGAGTTAAATAGAAGGCCCATTACACTATTTGCAAAGTGGGGCCACATCATAGCTACTCCCTTGAGAACCCTGCTGGGTACTAATACCTCTTTCAGTTAACGGCACCTGCTTGAAAGCATACTGAGCTTGGAATTAAAGGAAAATTGTTACAGTGAAAGAAATTGGGCTCCTGTTATTTGAAATGTACAAAACTCTAAAAAAAATACCTTTAAACACTTTATTGTTGCAAATAAAGCTTTTGTCTCTTGGTTGATTAATTATTGCTGATTCTACATATTTGTTGTTTGCTGTAACAATGTTCTGGGAGCTATTTGCTTTTTGGTGCAGTTTTGAATCTGTCACCACAACACCAGGTCTGCAGCAGATTAAAAACGCAACAATTACGGAAAATCCTGTAATTTTTGCACCCAATGTCATTAAGGACATTTCAATAATTGCATTAAAGCCCCAGGAATTGAACCACTAGCCTCAGGAAAAGTCTTATGTTGACCAGGGTAGACAGGAGCCCACCAGACTACCAGTTGGGTCAAACCCTGGTCTTCCAGAGATGCCTTGCCCCAACCAGGAGGAACAGGAAACTGCCAGCCTGCCAATTGTTGAGACAGGAAGTTCAATATCAACATTGGAAACCCTGTAATTGAACCCCAACCCTCTAAAAAATACTGGGTCACCCAGGATGGACAGAAACCTGCCAACTCACTGAGTCACAACCTGAGTTATTGAATTACTCCAAGACCCACCAGTTTTCTAAGGGAAGCTCCCTAAATGGTCACCAGATTGCTGCCAACCTTGTGCCACCAAAGATTCAGATCTATGTATAGGTTTTAGCTTGCCTAAAGGAGGTTAAGACAAGGCCTACTACTAGCCCTGCCAACAAGTACCAGCTGCTGCCAGTCTCCCATCCAGAATGGGCAATGCAATTGGCCTGCTCAGGTGACATAGTGAACAGCAGCAGAGGAACAGAGCATCATCACTTCTGCTCACCAGAGAAAGCACAACCTAGATCTGCCGGATCAAAACTCTAAGCCAAGATCCATGCCCCGCCAGTGCCTTGTCTGCAAACCTAAATCCTGCAAAATTCAAAGAAGCATTGTCTCATGGTATAAAAACCCCAGTGGTATGGTGATGACCATATTGTCATTTTTGATAATAAAGTTTTATGAACCTTTGGTTCAAACAAATATTACCTTATCTAACCTTAGTAATCTTTCATCCCAACTCCAGAAAAATAGACAATCAGGCAACCACTGTCATGGTAAGTTCCATAATGCCAGGTATTGTCTGTCCAAGTAAGAAGGCACGGAAGGCCAGAAAACCTGTATTTAAATTGACAAAGTTAACAGATTTAAACCAAACAGTCAATTGAAAATGGGTCACAGCTTCTCCAGTATGCCAGCTGAAACCAGCTCCCTCGTATAAACTGACATTGATAAATTGATGTAATATGAGGGTCACCCAATATAAGCTCATTAATCAGCATGGTTGTCAGAAACTGGTCATACAAGGGTTCTTTGCAACCTGGACTAGATACTTACTTGAAGATGCCAAAAAAATAGGAGATCAAGACTCAGGTGGTATTGCTTAGTCAGTTTTTCTGATATATATTGAATAATTTCCCTGTTTCAACTCTAAGAGTTGAGTCCTTCTAAATTTACTCAATAAAAATCAATTATCCCAAGTTCTAATTTTAAATTTTAAAAATGCATCCTGTGCTTGGGTTGTTGCAGTATATCCCGTACAATCTGATTCTGAACAGAATCATTTCAGGAAGATGGGGCCCAGCATCTGGAACTTTGTTGTTGGCACTGCAAAATGTTAATTTCATGCCAGCCAATTTTGTAGCTCCTCCCCCCATTCTGGAAAATGAAAATTGTGTCACTTCTCAATGCCCAGAATTCTACGCTGAAGATGCATTGATGCTTTCCCAGGTCATTTATCTTGGTTTAATCTGGTTAGGATTGATTGATCTACTTAATCCTGGAGTTTTTATTGGAAATTTTCCAAAAAGATATTTAAAGCCGCATTGGTGGTTAATCATCAATTCTATGTGGATTTGGGTGGTAATTCCTCATCATTTAGAAACAGCTTCATATTATCCAGTGATTTCTGTCACATTACTCAACTCTTCTATGTCTGAGTTTTTAGAAGCAGTTCATCATGAATTTGTGTTTCTTTTCTCCTGCTCCATTGAGATATCTGTGTTTACCATGTTTATTTTCATCAGTTCATGTCTGAGTTTTCAGTTTGGGCTTTTTTTAATTTATGGTTTCCATCTCCGGTTGCAGTTGTAGAGACTGGATCCTCTGTTTCCTATTTCCGTTGTGTCATGTCATTTTGGCGCCCAGATTATTTTCCTGCCCCACCCACTGATGAAATTTTGCATGAAGTTTTGTCAGCATTATCATTTTATTCCGGCTCTAGCCTTAGTCACAAATCCCAAGTTTACCATGTGATGACAAAGGTTTTCAAAGATGCTCAATAATGGTTGTTGTCCGCAGTGGAGCGCAATCCATGTGTTTTAACTGAGAGTGCATCTCTATACCCTTTGTTAAAAAATTTGTGTGTATCTATTGAGGAGCTCAAAGTATATCATAAGCTGTACGCCTTCCGTCAGGGTACAACTCCGCTTTTGATATTCCTTCCTCAGTTTCTTGCCTACTGCCGTACAATTGATGTTCCCGAGGTGAATAAACTCTCAGTGTTGTGGTTAGCAGTTGACCAGACTGCCCAGGATTTGGAAGTTTGGGATTCCCTGTTAACCACAACTGAGGCCCTGGTAAGCCAAATTCTTTCTCTGGTCTCAAATCCGTCTACTTCCAAACAAGGTATGTTGGTAATTGAGGATTAACCTGCTATGCGCTCTTGGTTTTCTGGTCCTTGCTCCTCAGTAGTTTCTTCCAACCAAAGCCAAGATTGTTTTTCCCCTAGCTTGTTTCAACTACAATTGGCGGTGGTGAACAGACCCGGTGATGTAAAGGAGGCCCCTGTAGTGTCTGTTCCTTATTGTTCCTTGGCAATGCTTCAGCATGTCATACCTTCAAAATCTTCTGTTATTACGTCCGAAGAGTTGCCCCTTGTTCCCATTGATTGTGATAACCCCGTTTTTCTAGCTGCTGTCCAAGAAATGATTGTGTGTTACTTCCAGAAGCATACTGCTTCCTTAGCTGCTGTCTGTACTGCCAATTAAAAACAAGACCCTGCCAAGATTGCTACCTTTGCTGCAAATAAATTCACTTTGGTTACTTCTTGTTTTATGGTAGCATCAATAATGGTCAGACTATCTATCAGCCAGCCATCTTGTTAGATACAGGTGCTTCCAAAAAATTTATGAGCATGGAGACTGCTGACTTGCTAAAACTCAAGTACCATCCAGGAATGCTTGTTAGGGGTGGAAATTGTCAAACGTTTCCCTCTTTCCAGCTGAAGAAGCCAGTTACTTTTGTAGTAGTAGGCCAGTCTTTTACCGCAAGGTTTTCCGTTTGCCCTACCCTTATGTATCCTATCATTTTGGGAGTAAGTTGGTGGAGATATCATAATGTATCAACCTTACTGGAGAAAAATGAGCTACAGGTGGAACACTCCTTGGGTATAACTATTTGTATTACGCTGTTAGATATGTCTGAATTGGAGCAATCATCACAGACCATACAGTTGTTTCCTGTCCCTGTCCCCGTAAGTTCAGATTTACCGGCATGTTTGCAACCCTGGTCCACGGCATTTGACGCCACCAGAGGCAAGGTCCTTCCCAAGCACACTCAGTTTGACTTTGACTTTAAGGTCACTGTTGATCTGATCAGAATTGCGTCTCCTATTTACCCTTTAACCTTGAAGGAAGATGGATGTTTGGAAGAGTGGACTCGTGACATGTTGGCAAAAGGCTACATTTTTAAGAAGGCTTTGTCAATCTGCTCTCTGTTATTGCTTGTTCAGAAGTCTGATGGGTCCCTTTGTCCTTGTGTCAATTATGGGAATTTGAATAAAATTACAATTCCAGATCCTTATCCTTTACCTCTTGAAGCACAGATCTCTAGATGTGTTGAGAAGGGCAAGGTATTCTCAAAACTTGATCTGTTGAATGCTTTCAATCAAATCAGGATTGCAGAAGGAATGGAATGGTTAACAGCATTCAGAACCAAGAAGGGTATCTTCCAGTTCCGCGTAATGCCTTTTGGATTGAAGAATGCCCTGGCTTGCTTTCAGCGGTTGATTGATTAAGTCCTGGGAGATCTCCTAGGTGTTTGTGCCATTGCATATATGGATGACATCTTGGTGTTTTCTCTAGATGAGGAGTCCCATAAGACCCACTTGTTGGCAGTTGTAGAGCGCATTCTCCAAGCAAACTTAATCATCAAAAGGATTAAGTGTGAATTCTTTAAATGTAAGGTTACCTTTCTGGGTAATATTATCTTTGAGGATGGCCACATCATTGCCCCTGACAAGGAAGCTGCAGTTTGAGAGTATGCTACGCCTGTGACAGTATCCCAATGTCAAAACCGCAGGCTCAACCCGCCAACAAGGTTCCAACCAAGTGGGTTTGTGACCCGCAATTTGATTACCCGGTCACCCAAAGCCAGACTAGGAAGTCAACTCAAATTACCAAATCTATCAACATGAACAGATGATGATCCTTCACAGTGGATATCTCAATTTGGCGCTTGACTCATTATCAAGATCAAGCCACCCCCTCTTCCATCCAGCTGTGTGATCACCAAACATGTTCCTACTATCCATTGATTCACAATAGCTATATAATAACTATCTTGCAATAAAGATTATTATCTATCTTTAAAAAAAATTCCCTGTGTAACTCTGCTAAAACAGCACAGTTATGACATTGGTAGCACAGGTAGGTTCTCCATCCTACCTTATCTTGAAAAATTCCGCCTGCTGTCTGCACACGCTGTGGCCAACAAATCCTTGACAGAATCATGTCTGGCCTCCTGCCTGACTGGACTCCGTATACCCCTGGTACCAAGATACCTGATGGTTTTGTTCTCTACCAAAACATGGTGATCCCCCTACCCGCCTTCAACGCCCTGTCTGCCCAAGGGTTCTTTCAGGCACCTTCCTTGATGCCACTACCAACTGAAAAAACCACCATGCCCATCTATGTTGCACAAAGACTTTGCAGCGCTTCCTTGGAACCCTTTGCAGGGGCCAACAACAACAACACTGCCACATGGATCCAGTCTGCCCAAAGCAAGCTGGCTCAGATGGAATGCCCACAGCAATTTTGAATTGCAGAGATCTCCATTTGCCTGACCCATGACACTGGCACCTGATGTGACAAGTGGCACAAAGAACACACTGAAAAGAACTGGGACACCTTTAAACAGGACTTCTTGGCGAGGTTTGTGCTTAAGGATACAGCACTCATGATCATACACCAAGTAAAGAACCTGACCCAGACAGGCACCGTTAAAGAACTCACCCGCGCCTACAAGGAACTCTGTTTCTGTGCCCCATCTGAAATGGCCTTTGATACCCCAGCAACACACCTCATGTACTACAACGCTCTCAAGCCGCACGTGATGAGACATGTGAACCTGGACCAAATTACCAACCTGCAAAGCCTGTACTGTGAAGCAGAAAAAGCAGAACAAACATCCAATGCTCTACACAAGGAACAGACTGGGAAACAAGAAAGGCCCAAGGACTCCCATCCAAGCGGGCGCTCCTCTCAACCACCCCCTGGAGGCAACAGCAACAACAACAACCACAAGCCCACGGGTTTGAATGGGAATGGGAATAACGGCCAGTCAAATTGTACCCATTTCCGCATCACTGCCACCCAAGGCAAACAAGATGAGGGAAAAGCCCAGGGAGAGCACTAAGCAAGCCAAGCTCTCCCCACGCAACTCCTGACTTGCCCAACAATGAATACCAACCCAAGGACGTGGACCAATGCCCAATGATTCAAGTGCCCTCAGAAGACCTGGTACTATACATCATTGCCAGACATCCCAATAAATTGATGTCTTACCCTTTCTGCTTTTGCAGTTACACAGGCTCAGCACTCCTGGACTTAGGCGCAGACCAAACTTTAGTCAACAGCAGCTTTGTGGATAAATTCAAGCTGGCCACTAATCCTTTGCGGATTAAAAACGTGGTCCTGGCTGATGAACACCACATTGCTGTGACAAAGGAAACTGCCCCCTTCTCTGTCATGCTTGAGAACCTCCACTCCACCATCCAAGGTCCTGTCATTGACTTCCCTAAGTTTGACATTGTACTGGGGCTGGACTGGTTACGGAAAAACAACCCCCACATGGACTGGGCGACCTCAGTGTTGACCATCAAGCGTGAAGGTGTCAACCACCAAATCTACCTGGACTCTGTAGACCAACTCCTACATGACCATGTCTTTGTACGCATCACAGAGACCTTGGACAAGAAGGAACACCTGAAAGAAATTGACTGGGACTCCTGCCAGTATGAAATCATACACTTCAAGGACCACCAGGACACCTCCACACCACAAGATTGCGACATTGTGGCCTGTCACCCAGAAATCTTTAAGGAAGTGTTACCTGGGCTACCCCCTGAGAAACACATCCAACACTCTATCCAACTCAAGGGGGCTATACCCAAGGCACACCCCATTTACAGGCTGACCCCAAACAAGGACAACACTCTATGCGCCTATCTCAAGGAGGCGCTAGAAAAAGGACTTATCTGCCCCTCACAGTCTCCCTTTGGGGCCGCTGTATTCTTTGTGGCTAAAAAGGACAATACCTTACGCCTGGTCACAGACTACTGCGCCTTGAACAAAGTCACCATTAAGAATTGTTACCCATTACCATTAATTGATAATCTCTTAGATCAATCTTGGAGAAGATGGAGGCACCTCCCAAGGCGTCAAACTGCAGGCTACAACCAGATTTGTATCAAGGAGGAAGACATCCCCAAGACAGCCTTCTGCACCAAGTATGGTTCCTACAAATGTGTGGTACTCAACTTTGGAATGACCAATGCCCTGTCCACCTTTGTAACCTTCATTAACAAAGTGTTTGCACCACACATAGACAAACACGCCCTAGTGTACCTGGACAATATTATCATCTACAGCCCCTTGGTGGAACAGCACCACAAAGACCTGGAGGAAGTCTTTGCGACCTTGGCACAACACAAACTGTTGGCCAAGCCCTCCAAGTGCCAGTTCTTCCGAGAGCAACTACCCTTCTTGGGACACATAGTCTCAAAAGACGGCATCAAACCCAACAGCCAGAAGATACAAGCCATCTGCAAAATGCCACCTCCCAAAGACAAATTGGAACTTTGCACCTTCTTGGAAATGGTGGCCTATGTACAACGCTTCACCCCCAACTGTGGTGTCTTGACCGCCCCCTTGTCCGCCATAACAAGTGCCAAGTCCAAGTTTGTATGGACCCCCCAACATGACCTCTGTTTTAGACGTCTCAAGGAAAAGCTCACAACAGCTCCCATCTTACAATACCCCAAACAAGACAGAGAGTACCAGATGGAAATTGACGCTTCAGATGCATCCATTGGGGGAGTACTGCGAATTAAGAATAGTGATGGTGACTTCCTGCCAGTAGCCTACAAGTTGCGCAAACTGACAGATGGCAAGTTTTAATACCAAATCCACAACAAAGAACTGTTGGTCATAGTACACTGCCTAGTCAAATGGCGCTGTTACCTGGAACAGCAGGAAGAATTCACAGCACTAACCAATCATAAGTTGCTCATCTACTTCAAGACACAAGCAAACCTGTCACGCCGCAAAGCACGGTGGATGAAAATCTTAGAAAGGTTTAACATGCTCATCCAGTATAAGCCCAGGGCCAAGCTTGCCATGGCAGACGCCCTGTCCCGTCTGTATATCCGCGCTTCTAGGGGAGAGAATGGGCTCAACTAGAATGGCCTCTCCTAGTGCTACGTACAAAAGACAAAGGGTTCCCTGCAGGCACAACTGATATCACCAAAGAAACGGTCATCAAGAATGAACACCTCTTTGCTGATGTATATGAAACCCTTCACAGGAAAATGTTGGATGGCACAACCATTCCCTACATCCCCACACATCAACAAGTCAATACCATTCTTTGCTACCACAGAGATCTTGGACATACTAAGAGCCAAAATCTATACAAATTCCTAAAACATAAAGCCTGGTGGTCAACCTTATACCACAATGTCCAGGAAGTGCTAGAACAGTGTGAGGTCTGCAAAAAGTTTGCCAAAAGCAAAACCCTGCCTAAGTCTGTAATCCCCATTCAAACCCAACTACTGTTCAAAGTATGGGCTCTTGACATTGTGGGACCCATGCCAGGAAAGCACAACAACAAAAAATACATCATCACAGCCATCAATTTTGCAACAAGGTGGCCAGTAGCCCAAGCGGTGAAAACACACACTGGTAACAACGTCCAACAATTCATTGGCAAGGAAATAATCAGCAGGTTTGGAAATCCAGGCTCCTGATAACCAATGGAGGCAAAGAATTGACCTCCAAAGACACCAATGTGTACCTCACCAAAAATGGGGTCAAACACACCGTCACAACACCATGCCATCCACAGGCCAATGGACGTGTAGAGCAGCTTAATGGTAGCCTTGTGCAAGCCCTAGCCAAACTCACCGCCGGGAGACCTGAAGACTGGTATAAGCAGCTACCAACTGCATTACTTGTGTGCCAAACCCAAGTGAACAGATCCACCGGAAAAAGCCCATTTGAACTGGTATACGGCACACAGCCAAATATCATTCAAGAATTGACAGGACCCAAACTGGAAATTCCAAGTCAAGCCCCCCTTGCTCAGACCCTCAAATAATAGAGGCCAACAGCAAACAAGCAGCCAAAGAAAAAGAACGCTTACAAAAGACCTTTGTTCCCATCCGCTAAAGACATGAAGTCAGGGACAAAGTCTGGGTCATGAATGTTGACAAAAGCAAACTACAACCCAAAAAAGTAGGGCCAGCAATCATTCTAAAGGTAAACAACAATAACACTTACCTTGTGCAAGGGCTCAGGAAACACAATCAAGACAAGACCTTACACCACAACTGCCTACAACCCTGCAAAGCAAGACAGAAACAACAAGAAACCGCCCTGCCTGCCTGCCACCAAACAACAACTGGTTCAATATGGCGCCCGGGCTCCTGACAACCTCCTAACCTGCCCCAGAGGAGGCTGACCTTCAGCCAGGGGGGGTCAAAACTGCAGGCTCAACCCGCCAACAAGGTTCCAACCAAGCGGGTTTGTGACCCGCAATCCAATTATCCAGTCACTCAAAACCAGACTAGGAAGTCAACTTGAATTACCGAATCCAACAACATAAACATATGATGATTCTTTATGGTGGATATCTTGATTTGGCGCTTGACTCATTATGAAGATCAAGCCACCCCCTCTTCCATCCAGCTGTGTGATCACTAATCATGTTCCTACTATCCATTGATTCACAATAGCTATATAATCACTATCTTGCAATAAAGTTTATTATCTATCTTCTAAATATTTTCCCCGTGTAACTCTGCTAAAACAACACAGTTACAACACCAACTTTGTAGTTTCCTGGGTACATGTACTTTCTTGAAGAAATTGACTCCCCACTTGTCTGAGGTGGCTGCCTCTTTATATTCAGCTAGTGGAAAGACAACTTTAGTCTGGACGCCTGAGTGTGCAAGTGCCTTCTCAGCAGTCAAGGCTCTTTTGTTGTCCTCCCCAGTGTTAAGACATGTGGATCCTGAGCTTCCTTTTGTTGTTTCCACCAATGCATATAAATACGCTGTGGCTGGTGTGCTGTTGCAAACAGCTAGTGACGGGATTGAGAGACCTGTAGGGTATTTCTCCCGGAAGATGATGGCTCAAGAACCAACTACATGATTTACGACAAGGAATTGTTGGCTGTAGTGGAATTGTTAAAGCATTGGCACCACCATCTCATGTTGGCACGTCATTCATTTGTAGTAAGAACTGACCAAAAAGCTCTTCTATATTATTTACAACCCAGGGTTTTGTTGGGTTGCCAATCCAGATGGCATGGTGATCTGACGAGATACAAGTTCTGCTACAAGTTTATTAAGGGATCTGAAAATCACTTGGCCAATGCTCTAAGCAGGAATCCCTCCCATCTCCCAGATGCTAGTATGGACTCCAAGTTTAACACACATACTATGATTCCAGACAAGGCTGTGGTGCCTTTTGTATTGCCTCCACCGGCTACGTTGGCCACCATGTCTTTAGCTGAGGGCGCAGACCTGGACTTGTATTCCAAGGTTAAGTTTCTTCAACCTTTGTCCAAAGGTTATGATAGGCTATTGGAGCTAGCATGTGCAAACCCAGTAGGTCAGCCTCAGGGTTATCATAAGGTTGGTCCAGTCATATATCATCAAGGTTGCTTGTGGGTCCCTGAAGGCACTATTTGGGATGAAATCATGGAGGCTAATCATACCTGTCCAACAGCTGGTCATCCAGGGAAAAACAAAACAGTGGAACTTATCCGCCGCCAGTTTTCCTGGAAAGGTTTGACTGTGCAGGTAGCCGCTTTTGTTCAAGATTTCATGGTATGTGTTTGATCCAAGGCCAGTTGGAATAAGACTACTGGTTTACTGGTCCCACTTCAGCCTGCTGCAGGCCCTTGGACGTCTGTGTTGGTGGATTTCATTGGCAAGCTTCCCAATTCCAATGGGTTTAACACAATCATGGTAGTAGTTGATTGTTTCACAAAGAAGGCACACTTTGTACCTTGCTCAACCACAATTACTTCAGTGGAAACCGCTAGGTTATTTGTGAACATAATCTTCTCTCTACATGGCATCCCAATGGAGATTGTAAGTGACTGTGGTCCTCAATTTATTGCTCAGTTCTGGGAAGCTTTTACTAGAATCCTTGGTATCAAATTGTGCCGCTCTACTGCTTTCCACCCCCAATCTGATGGACAAACAGAGAGGGTAAACCAAAGTTTGGAGGTCTACCTACACTGCTACACCAATGCGCAACAAGATGACTGGTGTGATAATCTACCCATGGCAGAGTTCACATATAATAACGCCCCGCACACGTCAACTCAAGTACCGCCATTTTATGCCAATGTGGGTTCAATCCTTCTTCCAACATGGGTCCTTGTTTGGTTAGCAACGTGGAAGCTGCAACTGATCAAGCTGCTGAATTGAAGTGGGTCCATCAGGAGCTCCAAGTTACTCTTGCCGCTGCTGTGACAACTTACAAGGAATACACAGATTGCAAGCGCCAGGAAGGTCCAACTTACAGGCCAGGTGATCTAGTCATGGTCAATGCTGGCAATATGAAACTTAAAGTTCCATGTCGTAAATTGGGTCCCAAGCAAGTTGGTCCCTTCAAGATAGAACGTCAGATTGACCTCCGCCTATTGGCTGGATTTACCTCCTGCTTTCAAGATTTTCCACACCTTCCATGAATGTCTCCTTACTCCCTTCAAAGGAACAGAGATCCCCTCTTCCCAACCCATTCTTGTGGAAGGAGAACCTGAGTACAAGTTAAATTGTATTCTAGCTTTCTGCAATAATTGTTGCCATTTGGAATATTTGGTATCTTGGAAAGGTTATCCTGATTCTGAAAACTCCTGGGTTCCCCACTACAATTGTTCAAATTCCTCTGATCTGATCCACGAGTTCTAAAAGCGCAATCCCACTGCTATTGGACACCCTGAACTCACCCTTGCTGCAATGAAACTCCCACCTGCCCATAATAATTTCTCTTTATCCCATCTCCCAGATGGTGGTATTGTGTCCAGGGCTAAAGCAGAGGGTAATTTCACAGTAAGTTCCATAATGCCAGGTATTGTCCGTCCAAGTAAGAAGGCACAGAAGGCCAGAAAACCTGTATCAAAATTGACCAAGTTGACAGATTTAAACCAAACAGTCAATTGAAAATGGGTCACAGCTGCTTCAGTATGCCAGCTGAAACCAGCTCCCCTTGTAAACTGATGTTGATAAATTGACATAATATGAGGGTCACCTGATATAAGCTCATTAATCAGCATGGTTGTCAGAAACTGGTCACGCAAGGGTTCTTTGCAACCTGAACTAGATACTTACTTGAAGATGCCAAAGGAATAGGAGATCAAGACTCAGGTGGTATTGCTTAGTCAGTTTTTCTGATATATATTGAATAATTTCCCTGTTTCAACTCTAAGAGTTGAGTCCTTCTAAATTTACTCAATAAAATCAATTATCCCAAGTTCTAATTTTAATTTTTAAAAATGCATCCTGTGCTTGGGTTGTTGCGGTATATCCCGTACAATCTGATTCTGAACAGAATCATTTATGGAAGATGGGGTCCTGCAGTTGGAACTTTGTTGTTGGTGCTGCCCAATGTCAATTTCATGCCAGCTAATCTTGGAGCTCCCCCCATTCTGGAAAATGAAAATCATGTCACTTCTCAATGCCCAGAATTCTACGCTGAAGATGCATTGATGCTTTCCCAGGTCATTTATCTTGGTTTACTCTGGTTAGGATTGATTGATCTACTTAATCCTGGAGTTTCAATTGGAAATTTTCCAAAAAGATATTTAAAGCCGTGTTGGTGGTTTATCATCATTTCCATGTGGATTTGGGTGGTAATTCCCCATCATTTAGAAACGGCTTCATATTATCCAGTGATTTCTGTCACAGAATCCACTACCACCCAGATATTTGGAGTGATGTATATCACTCTCACCGGCTTAATTGATTCAATGGTACCTGCAAGCAGACCTTGGGCCCTCCTGGGCATATCATTATCTTATATTGTGAAGTTAGCACCAATCTTGTGATGGGTCCTTCCTGCTGGGCCTGCAGGCTGTCCATCTGTAAGTTCCCATGAACCCCCCACAGGTTGGATCCCTGACATTATGGCAATCTACCTTAACCACGGTAATGTGGGCCCCAAGACGTTGATAACTCTTAGGGCATTTTGTATGCTACTTTCATTGATTTCAGCTTAGTATTCATACAAACTAGTTACCAACCTTATTGCATCTGCAATCTGACACCAAACTAGTACAGAGCCAAATGACGCCTTGCTTGGCATTGAGATGACCAAGACCCCAAATTTGCAGATTCAGAACGTTTAAGTCAATCAGACTACAATCAAGGTGGACATGTTGCAGATGGGGAAGCTCACTTTGGAAGAAGCTAGAAGAGTCATGCCAGTCCTCCACCTCCATTTCCAGGCTAACACAAACTCATACTCTAATAATACTGAGAAAGTCCTTGGGGTAGCCACCATGCTCTCTGGCAATGCCTTAGACTGGTTTGGGAAGGCTACCGCCAAGGACGTTGAGTTCTGCCTGGACTACTCCCAATTTGAGAGTGAACTGATTGCCACTGGCAACAACCAAGACACCCGCCATCACGCCCTTATCAGTTTACTAGACATCAGACAAAGACCACACACTCTAAAAGTCTACACCAACAAATTCCTGAAACTGAAAGCCAGAACACAACTTGAGGACAAGTTATCAGCCATCTTGTACCGCTGAGGAGTCTGCCCTGCCTTGAAGGAGCACCTTAAGCACCATCCCCCTACGCTTGGCCTAGATAATTTACTCCTTTTGTGTAGAGGGTTGAGCCTCAACCAGGAAAGCACCCCCTCTCCCGCTCAGCGCGCAAACCAAGCCCCAACACCCAACAGACCAGGAATGTCCCCTGATGAACTACAGCGCCACTACCGTGAAGGGTTGTGTTTCTACTGCCACAAACCCAGGCACCTCACTAAGGCTTGCCCCAAGAAGAGTGGTTCTACAGTTTCTTTAGTACAAATAAACACCTCCACCCAGTCTTACAAATTTATCCAAGTTGAAGTAAAAACACCCACAACATCCCAGACAGTGGAAGCTTTCATTGATACAGGAGCTGAAGAAAGCTTTATTGACGCCACCCTTGCAAAGGATCTGGGACTAAAGGCCACCACCAAGGGTGTCAAAGTGATTATGGGAAACAGCTCCCGCAACCTGTGTTTCAGGTGTGCTACCAAATTGCCCCTGAAAATTGGGCAGAACTTGTACCCTGCATTTCCCATCATCCTGAAGGGACTCCCCCATCCCCTGATCCTTGGAGACTCGTGGTCACAAAGACACGGCGCTATTCTGAACTTTCAAAATCAAACGGTTGCCTTGAAAGGAGACAATTTGTGTGATATGGCACCATTCCAGATGGATTCAACCAGTAAAAGACCCAGCACACTCCTGACCCTGAAAATAGAACCCAGTGTGGGGATCCTACCTGCCTCACTGGAGAAGTGGAAACCACATCTTCAGCAAGGAAGCAGCAACCCACCTCCCCAGCCATTCAATTTAAAATCACACCATAGACCTGCTACCAGGAACCCAACAATATCACAGCCCCATCTACAGCTGCAACCACCTTGAGTAAGTAGTCTTGAAAACATACCTAGAGGACATGACAAAAAAGAGTTTCATCTGGGTGACAAAGGTCTCTTTCTTGTCACACATGCTGTTTGTAGGAAAAAAAGATGGCGGAATACGTTCCTGCATGAACTATCAGAAACTGAACAACATTACAGTGAAAAACCACTATTCTATTGTTGCAACTGAACCAATGAGGATTCAGTATTTGGAATTAGGGATGACAACAGTCCAATAGAAAGGACAGGAATAATAAGAATAAGGTATTTTTTATTGTGGAATATTGTGATTAATATACCATATGGGGAAAGCCACATGGCCACAAGGGGGGTGGCATGGTGGCTTGTTCCATGTAAGGATTTGAGCTGAGGAATAACTCATGTGGGGATCAGCAGGTCAAATTGGTAGCACACCTAATTAGGAGAAAGTGCCCGCAATTGGATACTGCCATCAGATTGGTCCATGTTGTTAGATACATCAAGGGGTGGCTCATCAAGCGCCCCCTGTGTATTGTAAGATACATTGGCAGGCAAGTCAGGAAACTTGGTTGCAACACCCCCTTGCCCCCTACTTGTTGTCAGGCACCAGGATTGGAGTCTGAGGAAGGTCTGGGAAGGTCTGCACAAACAACCTTCATGTGGGAATGGCGTGGCAGGGGCGCAAGCAATCATGGTGAAGCGTCTTGGTGTTTCCTTGGGCATCTTCAAGCCAATAAGTGTGATTGTCATAAACTGCAGCTATCTTGAAGGGTCCTAGGTGGTTGGGCTCCAGCTTAGCCAAATTGGGGTTGAGGGTATAGATGGGGTCATTTACAGAGTATCTGGCTTCAAGGTGCTTTGTCCCTCCTTCAATTTGTTTGTGCTCAACTTCCTGGGCTTTGGCACGCCATTGGTTTAGGGATGAAGTTGTCAACAGGGGGGCTTTCTGGGAATTGTAGACCGTAGCTTCCCCTGTTCCACTCCTGTCAGACTATCAGGCGTCCCAAAGGCCAAGGCGCTAGGGCTGAACCTGGTGACTCAATTGATTCTTGCTTGTAGAATAAGTAGAGCGGTAGGAAAGTGTTCAGTCCACGCAGTATTGGAGTGCTCCTGCAAGAGCTTGGCAATCAGTTGAAACAATGAGCCATTTAATTGCTACACCTGCCCATTAGCTTGCAGTTGGTAGGGAGTGGTGACTATCTGTTAGAGGGCATTATTGGCACAGTACACCTTCATGACTTGGCCAACAAGTTTGGGACCACCATCTGTGATGAGACGTTTTGGCTGCCCAAAGCAGGCCACAATTTCCTTGCCAATGAAGCGGGTGAGGGTGATGGTGGTGTGGTTAGTTGTTGCCCACGCACCTGGCCAGCAAGTGTAGTAGTCAATAGCGGTTATTATGTATTTCTTTACCAGTCTGTCTTTGTGGAGGGGCCCAATTACATCAAGGGCCCACTGCTTGAAGGGTTTCATGGCCTTGATGGGCAGGACAGACTTGGGAGATGCAGGTTTGGACTATTCTTTTTGCACAGCACACATGTTTTGAGGAGATCCAGGATATCCTGGTGCATAGGCGGCCATCAAACCTTTTTTTCATGATCTTATAGAGATTTTTTACACTTATGTGACCCAAGGTGCGGTGGTAGTGCAGTGTTGTGTTGCCTTGTTGTGTGGTGAAGATGTAAGGCGTCTTCTCATCTGTTTCTTCCTGGCGGCAGACGTTGCCAGCATCAGTGGTGAACTGGCTTTCATTGTCCTTCAGCTTGGAGATGGTTACTGATTTAAGGCCTTTGTAAAAAGTTGCCTCAGGACAGAGGTACAGCATTGGCCAGTCTGGGTCTAAACCATTGTCCCCAGTGATAGACGCTACATAGAGCCAGGAGAGGGCATCAGCTGTGAAAAGTTCCTTTCTAGGCTTATACTCAATGTACAACTTGTAGGGAGATAGGCGCTCAACACAGCCTGCTTGGCGGCGTATCAAGTGGGACTATGTGTTGAAGTACTGAAGTGACTTATGGTCTTTCAGGACGCGGGGAGGAAAGATTGCCCCTTCCAGGCAACAGCGTCATTTCTCAACGCAGTGCACAATTGCAGCCAATTCTTTATCATGTATCAGGTAAGTTGTTCTGAGTCAGTAAGCTTCCTGGACTCATACACCACAGGGAGGAAGACGCCTTTGTCAGTTTCTACCCGTAGCATGCCCCCTGCGGCTCTGTTAGAGGCGTCAGTCTCAAGTTTGTATTGGTGGTTCTAATTGGGGAACTGCAATACAGGTAAAGTTGTAAGTCTCTGCTTCAACGTCTCAAAGTCTTAGTCTCTTGCAGGGGTCCAGTGGAAGCACTGTTTAGAGTTTAGGAGCTTGGTGAGAGGTACAATAAGCTCTCCACAATTAAAGATGGACTTGTGCACATAGGCAACCATACCTAAGAAAGTATGCACTTAACCAACATCAGTAGGAGGTGACATACTAATGATTGCCTTGATCTTGGCAGGATTAGGCTTTATCCCTTGAGAAGAGATGGTGTGCCCAAGGAACAGCAGCTCCAACTTAAGGAACTTGCATTTGGAGGGTTTATCTTTTAGCTGGTTTTTCCAAAGGGTGTTGAGGACAGCACAGAGGTGTTAGAGGTGCATGGTTTGATCTTGACTGAAGACAATAATGTTGTCAAGGTACACAACAACACACTTTCCAATCAGATCCTCAATTTCTTTGTTCATCAACATAGCAAAGGTGGAAGGAGCGTTGGTCATCCCAAAGTTCATGACCCAACACTCAAACAACCTGTAGAATGTGCGGAAAGCTGTTTTTGCTTCATCCCCTGGTGCAATGCAAACCTGGTTGTACCCTGCAGTGAGATCAATCTTACTAAAGACCTTCACACCTGAAAGTGTGTCAAACAGGTTGTCAATCAGCAGCAGGGGGTACTTGTTCTTGATAGTCACGTTGTTTAGGGCACAGTAATTAGTCACTAAGTGAAGGGACCCGTCCTTCTTGGCTAAAAAGAAGACTGCAGCCCTGTAGGATGAGAGGGAAGGGCGGATGAAGCCCTTGTTGAGTGCGTCCACAAGGTGTTGATGGAGAGTTTTGTCTTCCTTGGGCGTCAGACAATATAAGGGGCGTGCTTTAGGTAACAATCCATGGAGTTGTACAGCATGCTGGATTTCTTGAGTAGGAGGTAGTTGGTCCAGTGTTTTGCTGAAAATGTCCTTATACTCCTTGAGAAGTGTGGCAAGTGCTGGTGGAGGTGAAGTAGTCAAGGGAGGGGACACAGATGGTTCAGCACAGATAGCTTTGACTGAGCATTGATTAAAGTCTAGTTCCCCCCTTGAAACTGTACAAGCCTGTCTCTGTTATTCCAACAAAAACAGTATTGTGAAGTAAATTGATTATTTTGACAGGGTAGATCTGAAAACTCACCCCATTTCTATTGAGGGTGATAACAGATGTGTCCCAGTCAATATAGGGACAATTGTGACAAAGCCAGTCAAGGCCAGCAATTACGTTGTGGCTGAGCCCTGCCATGATTAGCCCAGAAGCTTAACCTGGACATTTCCCATTATCAAGAGAAGGGTACTGTTTCATGTGTAATTACTACTCTGCGTGAGTCAGCTACTTGTACTGCCTTGAATCTGCTGGGTACACAGTCTAGCTGCTGTGCGTCAGTAAACGTCTGGTCCACCATGGTGTGTTTGGCCCCGGTATCCACCAACAATTTATGGGTGTTTCCAAAAAAAGAAGGGATAAGATAAGCAGGTTACTTTATTAAGGGAGTGGCTTGCTTGTAGCACAGGGTTGTCACTGTATACCTGGAAGAAGTCAAGGGTTTCAATTTTGTGAACATTATAGTTGCATGGATTTTTGGTGAGAAGAGATTGAAAGTGCGGGTCAGCTGGGGTTGTAGGACCTCTTGTACCTACAACCCCCAGGCTTTTCCCAGGTCCTCAATTTGAGCTAACTGAAGCGTCCCATTGTGGGGATGCTTAACCCCATTATCTGGCTGACAGGGCTGGCGGCAGCCTACTTGGTTGTAGGTGCTGCCAGGTGTTGTATGAGGTTGAGGTGGGGCATCATTTGTATGGCAGAATACCATTGAAGCCTGGTTGTTGGTCTCAACAATGGCTTTGTAACAGTCATCAATGGAGGTACAGTGGTCTACAGGGACCAATTTACAGATATGGGGCTTTAGCCCATTTACTATTAGGGTCAGAAGCATAGCATTTCCGTTGGTCACAGCTTCTGGGGCAGCGGCAAAAGCTTGTTGCCAGGCAGCAAGGTATTTGGGGACAGATTCAGTATGTTTAATTGCTAGAAGGGGAGTCCCCACTACAATAGGAGAGAAGGTTTTGCTGTAGCGGGATCTTGCGGCGTCCCTGAACTCTGGCCAGGTGATTTCAATTTCCTGACTGGCCCAATTGGTAAACCATACCGCGGCAGGCCCTGTGAGGCGCCCTGATGCAGTAGCAACCCACATAGGCTCAGGAACTTGGAAAATACAAAGGTGGGTCTTGGTGGAGTGAAGCCAACTGAAAATGTTGGCTCCATTGACCCCACCCGCAAAAGATTCCAGTTGGAGGTTGAGCATGCACTGTAAAAGGTCCAACTGAGGCAGGGTGACGCTGGCGTCACACTGTCTAAGACAGAGCCAATTGTGCACACTTGTAAGAACTAACTGGTCTTGATAGATAATGTATTTGTTGGGGATGTCCCCCTTGGGGATTGACAGGAAGGTCTCTTGATGGGGTTAGTCATACGGCCCATACTCTGTCCTTTCTTAGGGGGATTTTTTCTTTAGGTAGGTCGTGAACCTACCACTGCTACCACTATCACAGCTGAACCAATGAGAATTCTGTGTTTGAAATTGGGGAAGACAACAGTCCAATAGGAGAGGACAGAATAATAAGAATAAGGTATTATTTATTGTAGAATATTGTGATTAATATACCATATGGGGAAAGCCACATGGTCATAAGAGGGTGGCATGATGACTTGTTCTGTGTAAGAATCTGATCTGAGGAATAACTCATGTGAGGATCAGAAGATCAAATTGGTAGTGCACCTAATTAGGAGAAAGTGCCCACAATTTGATACTGCCATCAGATTGGTCCATGTTGTTAGATACGTCAAGGGGCAGCTCATTGAGTGCCCCCTGTGTATTGTAAGATATGTTGACAGGCAATTTGGGAAGCTTGGTTGCAACACTATCCCTAACACTGATGACCTTTGTGACGTACTGACTGGAGTCAAGGTGTACTCAAAAATTTACCTGAGAGACACCTTCAACCAGATCATAATAAAAGACAGATACAAATACAAAATGGCTTTCAAAACCAGATACAGGTTGTACAAATACCTAGGAATGCCATTTGGCCTGTGCAACGCCCCCAGCACTTTCTAAAGGATAATCAACACCGTCCTAGGCAATTACCTTGACCAATTTTGTGTTGCATATTTGGACAACATCCTCATATACAGCAAGTCACACAAAGAACATCTCTAACACCTTGACCCTATACTGGAAAAACTCTCCCAGGCTAAATTACATGCCAAACTGAAGAAATGTGAATTCTTTCAGCCTGAGGTCAAATTCCTAGGATATGTAGTGAAGACTGGCAGGTTTGCCATGGTGCAGGACAAAGTAGAAGCAGTAAAAGCTTGGCTGGTGCCCAAATGCAGAAAGGGTGTGAGAATTTTTTGGACCTGGCAAATTATTACAGGGATTTCATCAAAATGTTTTCTCAAATTATGCTGCCCCTGACCTGTCTTTGCTCTGATAAAGTCACTTTTGTCTGGAATCCAGAATTTACCACCTCCTTTGAAACCCTGAAGCTTGCCTTCACCTCTGCCCCTGTCCTGGCCATACCAGACCCGTCCAAACATCTTGTTCTGGAAACCAATGTTTTGGACTTTGCGGTGGGTGGGGTCCTTCTTCAGGAAGGAGGGGAAGTATGCTACATCCTGTAGCATATTACTTCAAAATGATGCTGCTGGCAGAAGGGAACTACCCAATCTATGATAAAGAGATGCTAGCTATAATGAAGACATTGAAGCATTGGTGCAGATACCTGTGCAGTGCTGAACATCCAGTAAAGGTTCTGAAAGATCACAAGAACTTAGTCTACTTCTTCAAACCCAGCCATCTGAACCAGCAACAAGCAAGATGGGCCTTGGAACTGGTCAACTACACTTTGACCATAGAATACAAGCCAGGAAAGGTGAACATAGTACCAGACGCCTTGAGCAGGAGAGCTGACCCAATTCCCTTCTCTACAGAAATCAAGGACTGCAACACCCATACACTACTAGACCCTGCCAGCCTAGGAATACAACTGACATACTTGAAGATTTCCGCCAGCAAACCCAATGTGATAGGAGCTCAGAAACAAGACACCTATTCAACCAAACTAGTCAAAGCCCTGACAAAGGGCCTGTATTGCCATCACTCAAAGAAAGGATACTCCCAGAAAGGCGCTACCCTTCTGCTTCACAACAGAATCTATGTACCCAAAGGCCCAACCCAAACAAACATATTGATTGACCACCACAATTCAGAGATGGCTGGCCACCCCAGTAGATAAAAATCCCTCTTAAGTATGAAGCAGAACTACACATGACTGGGCATGGACAAGGAAGTAGCTGCCTACATCAATGGTTGTGAAACCTGCAGAAGAACCAAGACGCATTGCTCAAAGCCAGAAGTATTAATAAGACCTCTGAACATCCCTGCTGGACCCTGGAAGTTGGTGTCAATGGATTACATAGTAGAACTCCCCCCTTCAAAATCCTTTGATGCAATCCTAGTCATGGTTGACCGTTTCACAAAAATGGCTTACTTTCTCCTGACCACAACCCACTGCACAGCAGCTGAGACTTCTAGACACTTCCACAACCAAATCTTGAAGCAACACAGCACACCAGAAGAAATCATCACAGACCAAGGACCTCAGTTCACCTCCTACTACTGGACCCAAGTGATGAAATACCTTGGAATAAAACGTTGCATGTCAAACTCCTACCACCCGCAGACAGATGGACAAACTGAACGGGTCAACCAAATCCTGTAACAATACCTCTGATGCTATGCCAACGCCAACCAGGACAATTGGGCCAAGATGCTTCCCATAGCCCAGTTTGAATACAACAGTTAAGACCACACCTCCACTGGAATGTCCCCCTTCAAGGATAACTACAGGTTTGACCCATCATGGTACCCTAGCATTGGCAGCAAGGAACAGAATACAGCAGGACAAACCTGGATTGAACAAATAATACCACCCAAGAAACCTGCTTAAGGAAACTGATCTGCGCCATTAAGACCTACAAGGTGTTTGCCAACAGAAAAAGGATCCCTGGGAAACTTCTGGAGATAGGCAACAAAGCTTACCTTGACTCACAGAACGTCCCCTTACATGTACCCAGTAGGAAACTAGCTCACTGTTGCTGCAGCCCTTACAAGATTATAAAGCAAATAGGAGAAGTGGCATACAAACTAGAACTACTGACTACTTGGAAAGTCCAAAATGTCTTTCATTGATCATTGCTATTAAAGAAAGAAGGAACCTCCCTTTCCCACCAGAAGATCAAGACCAAACCCTTCCCATTAAGGAGGGACACACAATAAAATACAAAGTTGAGTACATCCATGGACACCGCCTCCACTACAAGACCCCACAGTACTACGTCAAATGGGTAGGTTACCCCCCCCCCAAAGAGAGCACCTGGGAACCTGTCTCAAACCTGCCTAATGCACATGGAGCCATACAGCAATACTTGTAAAAGAGAGCTTGAAAGAAGAGGACAACAGGAGAGAAGGGGATGATGTCACAAGTGACAAACTCCTGTTGACCATGCTCACAGGAAAATCTCAACTACAGGATTAAACCCCAATACCCTGCAGGCCACCAGCCTGCAGGACCAGCTGCCCGCAGATAGCCCAGAATCAAACCAGAGCAGAATTTGACTTTGGGGAATCTTTTGAAGTTTTATGATTCAAATTCACCTACATTGATACCTCCCACGCTCAAGGTTCCTGTTAACACAACTAATCAGCGGGCGGGTCCAGCCACAGATCCTGGAATAACTTGGGCCTCCACAGAAGGGGAAATAAAGAAACTTCCTGTAGAATGTAGGCCACCCAGAGATGACCAACCCCACAACCTGACAAGGAAATTCAGGTATTATCTGTTTAAACCAGCCAAAAAAATTAACTCCTGCAAAGGGTGCCACCAAGGACTGGAAAAACCTGGTAGACAGTAGCACCAGGCCCAAAGGAAGTTATAAAAGTTTACCCATGGCAGATGGGCATACTTATACCCTGGACTGCAAGGAAGTTTTCCATTGCCATTATTGCTCTAAAAGTGACATGAACCTTTGGTTTAACCAGTTTATTCCATATTTGATTTTAGTTCTACTTAATTTGCAGTCCACCTCCTGCGGCCCGCACCTTCTGCTTACCCAACCTGAGAAACCGCGGACCAGCTGCCCAAACTCTATTGTCCACCAGGAGCTCTTTTTGGCCCAGTACATTTCACTGAATATCCACCCAACCCGGCATATTTGGAGTTCACCCTAGAGGAAATCCTAATCTACAATCCAGAGACTAGAACTAGAGAGATGGTGACCATTTACAGAGAAGGTACCAAAATCACCAGACCTCCTCTGCTATTCTGCAACAAGTATAACTACCTGAATGTGTATTTGATTTTAATGACACCACCTCTAACCTAACGGCCCAACTGCCCACAAGAATCTGTTGCAGCTAATGAATTCACTACCACTCCAATATTTGGAGTGATGTATGTCTATCACACCGGCTTAATTGATTCAATGGTACCTGCAAGCGGACCTTGGGCCCTCCTGGGAAAATCATTATCTTATATTGTGAAGTTAGCACCAATTTTGTGGTGGGCCCTTCCTGCTGGGCCCGCAGGCCGTCTGCCCACAAGTTCCCAAGAACCTCCCATAGGCTGGATCTCTGACAGGAACCCTTTTGGTTGAATCTAGTTAATTCCTTAGTGCAAGCTAGATAGTAACTTGCTAATATTTTTACAGTGTTTTACTCCTTTTACTTGGGCTTTAATAGGTATTTGAGGAAGTAAAAAAGTCCTGTAGAATGCACTCTGCAGACAGAAAACTTCAGGAAGAGGGGTTAGCAGGGCAGAAGGATAGGTGTTTAATTGACATATAACTAAGATAAAATAAGAGAATAATTAATAAAAGCAATATATCATAAAATTTATTTCAAAATGGCAATAAATTCTTGCCAGGCCCAGGGGCTCATATAGTACCCCACTACCAGGCTTTACCTTTATTAGTTGGGAATATAATGGCTGTGAGTTATTAATTCAGGTGGATGGGTCACTTGGTTTCAAAGGCGGAAAAATGGCACTATCACAGGAAGAAGTTTCATTGGCTGGAATCTGCAGAAGCATTTTGAGCCCTTCTGTTCTGGAACAGTGTTCTTGGAGACGCTTTTTTGGTCAGTGATTTCCTTGGGGCCTGGGATTTTATTGGACACCAAGGTGTGCATTAGGCTCATCAGGTCAATGACAGGAATCCCTGTGCCTTCATTAGGCAAGTGGTTGTCAGGATATCAAGAGTACCGTGGGGCTCCAGTAGGTGAGGGAGGAGTCAAAGCAGGTACTGGCATGGCCCACCAGATGATGGGACCTAACTTTACCAGGTAGGAAAGGGCCTTCCCAGCCACAGCCACTGCCCAGCTGCTGGCAAGGCAGATTCAATCAATCCTGTGAGCGCCAGGTAAAGCACCCCCAGGAATTTACTGTTCTGGCCAGTGACGTCAGAGGTGGGTGGGGTTAAGATGATTGGTTTGGGTGTCAGGGGTGGCTCCATGGGGACCAGGTAGGCAGCAGGATTGTTGTACTTCCTGTTGAAGATTAAAGGGTAGATGGTGATTGCTTTGCCGTCACAGGCAATTTGATAGGGTTCCTTGGATGTGTTTGTGCGTCTGTACCACTACAAGTCTTCCAAGGTCCAGGGTTTGTGGTCAGAATTTGGGGGGTACTCAGTGAATTGCACAGGGCCAAATGGAGTGTTGGGTGGACAGTAGTAGTCAAAGTCTTTGGGTTTGTCAACTGAAGTCTGGCTATCTATCTCAGTAGATGGGTACTGATGCTTGGGTGTATGCAGATGGAAGAGTATCAAAAATAGGTATGGAAACAGATTGGTGAACCAAAGGTTCATAAAAACTTTTATTTGATAAGGATGACAATACAGAACTTTTTCAGATGCTTCTGGGTTATATACTTACTCACATGCAAGTGCCTCTGGGCATTATCCTGGTGCTATCTGTGTGGCAAGGCTTGACATCTCAGGTTCTACTATTTGGTTGGTTGCTTCATGCTCATTTTTGGGTTTTCAGGAAAAGTTGTTTGGCTTTTTGGTGGTCCATCTTGGCTTGGCTGGCCATTGGTTCTAGAAGGTTTGGCTTCTGGGGTTATGGGGGTTTCCCAATTTGGTCACCTTTTTTGGACTGGCTTGACAGGCTTTCCTGAGGCCAAGGAACTTGATTAAAAAGGGGTCCCCAATTGGGGACCCCAAATTCTTAATGGAGGGTGGTCTTGAACTGGGTTTACTGGGCAGCTAAAAATAGCCTTCCCAGGCCCAGCCAAACCCACCAAGGCATGGGCATAGCTTTTGGGGCCCAGAATGGGCCCTGCAGCTACTGCCAGGGCGGGAATGGTTACCACACCTGGATTCACTTCAAAAAGCAAAAATAAAGGTGTGGGCAAATCTCCCCCACCCACTAGCCCCACCTGGTGGCTAGGAGTGGGTTCAATTCCCACCTGGGGCATCAAAATTGTTACTTTTGTAACACTATCCCCTTATAAACCGGACTTGGCTTTCTTCTTCTCCCAATACTGGCAAACAGCATTGGCTGTGTTGGTAAGATTGTCAGCTGGTTCCCAGGTGCTTTCCTCAGGCAGGTATCCTAGCCACTTGACATAGTACTGTGGCTTGTAGTAGTGGGTGTGGTTGCTGTATATATACTCTATTTTGTGTTCAAGGGATCTCCCTACCAGGATGGGGGGAGGATAGTCTTCAGTTTCTGGTGGGGCAGGGAAGTTCTGTCCTTTTTGAACAGCAATGATTGGTGGAATACATCATGTATTTTCCAGATGTCAGGTAACTTCAAACGGTACACTACTTTGCCTACTTGGCCTGTGATCTGGTAGGTCCCGCTTCTTTAATGAGCTAACATCTGGCATGAGACATTTAGGGGTATGTCTTTGAGTCTAGATAGACCTCTTTTCTAATCTCTAGTGGATTTCCAGGGGTTCAATTTCTGTTGGCAAAGGCTTTGTAGGTCTGTACTGTGTTTGTTAGGTTTTGGGAGCAGGTAATCTGGGTTTTGTGAATGTGTTCCATCCAGGTCCTACCTGCTTTGTTAGACTCCTAGTTCCCAATATTGGGGTCCCAAAAGGGGTCAAATCTGTAATTGGCTTTGAAGGGAGACATCCCAGTGGACGCGTGGTCTTTGCTATTGTAAGCGTACTGGGCTGTGGGTAATAGGTCTGCCCAGTTGTCTTGATTGCGTTTGCATAGCATTGGAGGTACTGTTCCAAAATCTGGTTTACCTGTTTGGTTTGGCCGTTGGTCTGGGGGTGATAGGAAGTGGACAAACATCTTTTGATTCCTAGGTCTTTCATCACTTGCACCCAATAATGAGATGTGAACTGTGGTTCTTGTTCTGTCACTATTTCTTCTGGGGTTCTGTGTTGTGTGAGTAGTTAGTCATGAAAGTGAAAAACGGTTTCAGCAGCAGTGTAATGGGTAGTGGTGGGGACAAAGTAGGCCATTTTGGTGAAACAGTCAACCTCTCTCTCGTTAGCATAACTTGATTTGAATCAAAAGAGAATATTTTTAGAGAATAAAGTTCCAGAGGATTCAATAATAGATTTTAGTTTAAAAATTTATTATGGCAAAACCCAAAGCTAAAGACAAGCGCCAGACCCAAAGCCAAACAACCAGACAATACAAAACCTCCTCTAAAGAAGAAGGAGTACCTGATACCTGGGAAGAGCGTACAGACAACAAATGCAAACAACTACCAACAGCCATGGAAACCGACAATACACAACAGGTAACCAATGATGTAATGAACGAAAAGGTAAGTGAGGAACCGGTGAGCACACACACCCCTTCCCTCAGAGACGTAAGGACGCCTCAACCAGCCCAGACAGAAGAACAACCAGCGCATGCAGCAGCAGACCAAGAGGACAATCTGGAAGCCCGCGCACCAAGTCAAGACTCCCCACCCAACTTTCCAAACCTACTAGGGAGATCTTGGAAGGAAAGAGTATTTTGGAAGAAGACATCACACAATGGTGTGAACTATTCTTCACAGTATCAGCCATACTGAGATGGCAAAAAGCAGGCTTCAACCCTGAAGAAGAAACAAAATGGGAGAAAGAAGGATTTTCATCACATGCTGCAATCCACTGGAAAGAAGCAAAAATCCCCCTGGAATGGGCAACCCCTATGCGGAACATAGGCGTCCAGAATATGGAAGCACTAGAATGGATGAAACTAGCAAAACACCAAGCGGAAGTAACTCAAGCAGTAAAAGCCAAGCTGCCTCTAGAAACAGCAAAAGAATGGAACCTACATGGTTTCAATCTCTATGAAGCAAACAAATATTTTTTAGCTTTTGTCCCAGTCAGATACGCAAAGGAACTAAAGGAAATAAAAATCCCGGCAGATAAGTTAACCATTTTCTTTGACCTATTCTCTAGGGAGGGTACCGCCATGGAATGGGCAGCAAGCAGGATGACAATTGACATGGCCAAGAAGTGGAGGGCCATGGCCTTCCTCCCAAACAAAGTGGTTGAATGGGCCACCCAAGGGTTCTGCCCAAAGACCGCAAGAAGATGGGCATTTATTGGAATCAACCCCACTGATGCCAGAACCTTACGGGAAGCCAGATGGAACCCAGACAATGTCCACCTTTGGGCCCGTTTAAAGAGTGGACCACCAAAACCGCCACAGCCTGGAAAGCAAACGGCTATACCCCAACAGAGATGAAACACTGGCTCAGCCAGGGACTCTCAATGGAAGATGCCAGATTGTGGCAGGAAGTAGGGGTGACAACACAACTCCACAAGACCCTGAACATGAAAAAGATTACCCTGGATGAATGGGAACTGTGGCGCCATACAACCTCCTTGGCAGAAGCAGCAGAATGGATTGAAAAGGGATTCACTCCAAGCACAGCCAAACAATGGATGGTGCATAAGATTTCCCCTATGGAAGCGACGTTCCTTACAGGTAAGCTCCCCCCAGAGGAAGCGGCAGTATGGCTGCAAGCAAGTATAGCGGCAGACCAAATCCTCCTCTGGAAAGCAATTCTCCCTGATGCAGAAGCAGCTGGAGCTTTTGCTAGTAAAGGATTTACCCCTGATAAAGCGACAGAATGGTATGATATTGGAGCTACTGCAACCGAAGCATCAATCTTTGTAGCAGGGGGCTGGAACCCAGTTACTGTTGTAAACTGGCTTCATACAAATTGTCTCAAATATGGAGACATCAATAAATTCATTCTCCCAACAATAGGCCCAGAAATGGCATTTGAATGGAAGAGACATGGCTTCTCAGCATCAGAAGCTATACAATAGACATCCATTCAAGTATTCATTGATCTAGCAACTAGTATGAATAACCTTAAGGTCCACGCATCCGAGGTAAGTGACTTCCTAAGTAACGGATATACTTTAGATGAGGCAGTGGAGTGGACTGTAAAAAAGTTCACAATCAGAACGGCCCCCGCCAAAACAAACCACCATGGATAATAACTTATCCTATAGCAACCGAGTAAAAAAAGGGGTGGAAACAGAACTAAACAAGTTTGGATTCATCCCATTTGAAGACTTCTTACGGGAACATACAGCACAAGGCAACCCCTTCAAAAATACTCCACGCTCCCAATTAAACAACGCCATTTGGATCCATGTAAACAACCTTACCAAAGGCTCCATAAAACAATGTAGAGATGAAATATACAAGGTGCTGGATAGCTGCTTTCCCAAATATAAAGTAGACAGCCACTGGTCACACACAGAAGGGTACTTGGATATTGGATTTGAATCCCCAGACTTTTGGGATGAAGCACTCTCCATGGAAATCCTACACAATGGCACTCCTCTGAAAATAGAAACTACTAGGTATAACAAGTAAAAAGCCAAATGGGTGACCTTCTCCAACCTACCCACAAACAAAGACTACAAATGGGTACAAGAAGCTTTGATCACAGGATTATCATATTACGGGGACATTTGAGACGTGATGATTGAAGGCGCAAACATGGCAAAATGTATGCGCCCAAAGGTAATCCACATTTTACTTGATATGGCTCCTATAGTAAAGAGCAGAGGGATCACACTCCCGAGCTTCATCCAACTCCCCGAATGTGCGGATACAGTAACTTATGTTGAGCCTGAGACTGAACGCCCAGTGTGTCGCTTCTGCTACCAGATGGGACACACAGTTTATGTATGCTCCCACAGAAAAGGCGCACACACCAGCGAGATTGATCAAGATGAGGAAAATGGGGTTACAAGAATAGGTAAGAAGACTTTCTTGAGACCAAAACCTGTGTGGTGGCTGCCCCCCGACGTAATGGAATTCCTTGACATGCAAGCAATTCAGCAAACCATGGCCATCTGCCATGCTGAGGATCATGCAAGAGTGGAAGCGCTTTCAAATAAAAGCAAAACAGGAGACCACAGTGACCCATCAACACCGGCAACTGTTCACATTGATGTGGAACCTACAGCAGAAGAGCGGACAATTCACCCAGACTTGGAGGAATGGAAGAAAGCGAATAATAAGAAAGCTCCTAAGAAAAAACCTCAAAAGACTAAGCCTGCTCAAGATCCCCCTACCCAAACAAAAGAGACACCAAACTTTACTCTGAATGATCCACCCCAAACCCCCCCCCAAAAAGGTAACCCAATCCCTATCCCAGGTGAAAACCACGGGATGCAAACAGATTTTGGGGCAACCCAATTCCCATCTTATAAAAGTTCAACCCTCCCAAACAAGCTACTCCCAACTCTAAACACGGCATACACAATAGCTTCTGGAACCCACAAAAAAAACCAACACCAATAATAATCATCCTCATACCCGTGGGTCGGGCAAACGTTTATAATGTTTATTGGAACCACCAACGCGCGTAGCATGGGAAACTGGGCTACACGCGCAAGAAAAATGCACCACTGTAAACGACAAAAAAATCTTGACCTACTCATAATTTCTAAAATCCAAGGATTTAACACCACTGAATACACCTCCCTAAACCCCGACCCCCACGCACACCCCTGGTCACGCCAGATCAACATGCAATCCCTTTGGGGCAAACATGTTGCCATCGTGGCCCTCCACCCCAACATTGACCTAGAATTCATTGAAAGCCACAAGGATGAAAGGATCATCATAGCCAGAGCAACAGACACAAAAACACACCAATCTCTTTGGATTATTGGAATATATATATCCCCCCAATTTGACAAAAGCATATCCCAATGGGACACACTAAACTGTATAGAAATTACCAACTACACAGTAATGGCTGGCAATTTCAATACATGGACGGACAAACTACAGGATACCTTCCCAATCCGGAACAAATCTCATCACAAGGGAGCCACCATGCTCCAATATATGGCGGCAAAAGGTCTCATTATCACCCTTGACAAGGATGAAGAAGGCCCCACATTGCTTACTTGCTGGGCCTTTGATATTGACGACGCCCCAATTAAAGGGAGCAGACTGGATTACGTATTAGTCGCCGGAGCCCTGGCGCCAATCACTTCAAAGTCCATTGTCATCACTTCCTCGGTAAGCGACCATATGATTGTAGTAGTCAAGATTGCCAAGCCCAAAAAAAAAGAAACAGGTCTGGTCAATCATGCCGGCTACGATGCAAAACATCAAATGGGTAAGATCCATGGAGAAAACATTACCAAAAATAATTGATGCACTTAAAATAACAGAAAAAGATATACCAAAAAGATGGGAGAAGATAAAAGAAATCATTAAAAAGAAAACAACAGAATATGAAAAAATTGGAAAGCATCAAGATTTCAAGAAAAAGCAAAAGCAGAAAAACAAATGTTAAAAATAAAAAATGCCAACCCACAGGCAACAACAATAAAGAATGGTTTGTGGAGTTTCAGTCATGCACTAAAACTCTTTGTAAATTACAACGTAAGGATGAAGCAATCACACGTATCAACGCGACCTTCAAGTTTCAATGCCTCTTGGGATCCACAACAAAGGGAGGCATGGCTGAGCTCAAGTTCTCTAAATTCTGAACAAACATTGCAGAACTGTACAATGAAACAGGGACACCGGTCTCTGAACCCTGGGAAATGGCCTAGGTGGCCACGTCATTCTACAGAAACCTCTTTGCGGCTAGCAAAACTTGCAGGGTTGCAAAACAAGATCTCTTCAAACTGGCAAGTCCCGGCCTAAATAGATGCTTGCTACAAGATATAACAACATTAATACAACCCATCTCTAAAGGCAAAATACTTTGAGCTTTAAAAGAAGCTCCAAAGGGTAAGTCCCCAGGTCCAGATGCTATCCCAGTGGATGTATACAAACACCTCTCAGATATACTATGCAAGGAATTGGTTGCCCTCTTTAACCACTGTCATGAATGACATTTCAATACTTGTATTGAAAACCCAAGAGTTAAACCCTGGTTCCCAGAAGGCGGATCCAACCCTCCAGACCAGTCCAGGACCCGCAAATCCGTTAAAGGACAGGCTCAAATCAGTAAATCACTCCGCGTTCCGCCGGCCTACTACAAAGGACCCTTCAAAAACGACTCGAGTCACACAAAGTGGACGGGGGACCGCCAACTCGCTAAATTGCGTACTCGAGTTAACGAGTTACTCCGAGACCCGCCAGTAACCCAAGGACAATTCCCCAAATGATCATCAGATTGATGCTAACCTGGAGCCACCAAAGACCCAAACCTATGCAGCAGTTGCAGCTTGCCTTAAGGAGGTTAAAACAAACCCTATTCTCAACTCTGCCAACGACCTGCTGGCATGCCGCCCAGAAGAGTTAGTACAATTGGACTACTCAGGTGACATAGTGAACAGTGGCGGCAAAATGAAGCATCACCTTTCTGATTTGCCAGAACAGGCACAACCTGAATCTGCCACCCTTGAGACCCCAAGCCAAGACCCACGTCCCGCCAGTACCTTGTCTGCAAACCTGAACCCTGCAAAAATTAAAGGAGCAAAATCCCATGGTATAAAAACCCCAGCGGTATGGTGAAGACCACATCATCATTTTTGATAATAAAGTTTTATGAACCTTTGGTTCAAACAAATCTTACCCTATCTAGTCTTAGTGATCTTTCATCTTAATTCCAGTCAAGTAGACCGCCAGGCTGCCGCCCTCCCCCAAGACCAACCTGCCAAATCGCCCCAGGCATTATACCGTCCCCCGGGAGCCCCCTTTGGACCTGTGCATTTTACTGAATACCCCCCCCCCCAACCCAGCCTATTCAGAGTACAACTTGGAGACTATCCTCATTGCCAACCCCTTGGCCAGGACTAGAGAAACCAAATACATAGGACGCAAAGGAAAGTGGTACAAAAGGCCGCCAAGATTGTTCAAAGACAAGTACAATTATCTGCCTGCCTACTTTGTTCCTATGACTCCTCCCTTAACCCCTCAATCAGACCGCCCGCTGGAACCTACTGCCGCAGCTGAGACCACCTCTACCCAACTGTTTGAAGTACTCTACATTACTTTGACAAGTTTTGTAGATTCTGTGGTCCCCAACTCCGGACCCTGGTCCTTACTTGGGCGTTCTGTATCTTATATTATCAAGTTAGCACCCATTCTATGGTGGGCCTTACCTGCCAGCTTGGCCGCACCTCACCCCAAGCCACCCAATGCCTCCACCTATGACTGGCTTCCTGACACAATGCCTGGAGTACAACACCCAGATACCAGGTGGGAATTTGGTAAACATATGCCTTTTGTTTAAGAAGGGTGACCAAAGGAACCTGAAGAACTGGAGGCCTATCAGCCTATCCAACACTGATTACAAACTCCTTACACACATACTATCAGACTGGCTTATGAAGTTAGCCCCCAAACTGATACACAAATACCAAAAAGGGTTTATTAAATCCAGGTCTATCTGGGAAAACATTGAACAAGTACACAATGTACTAGAAAGACCTGGAGAGAAACAGGAGGGCATCCTCATGTTTCTGGATATGGAAAAAGCCTATGACTGGATCAATTGGGACTTCCTCAAAGATGCACTCAGACTGGTAGGAATTCTGGAAACCTTCATAGCTTGGATCACAACCCTATACAAGGATCTAACAGCACAAATCATCTTGAATGGCAAACTAACTGAACCAGTAATAGTTAACCAGGGACTTAGACAAGGAGATCCTATATCACCTATCTTATTTAACTTTGCATCCAACGTCATTCTAGTTGCAGCAGAACAACAGATAGAAGGTATCAAACACCTAGGCCAAAAACCACTAAGAGCTATCACATTTGCGGACAACACTGTGTTTGGCCTGTCATCTTCCCAAGACAAGAAAGCTTTTGACATGATTATATAATTATATGAGAAGGCATCAAATGCAAGGGTGAACACGGACAAAACAATTGTGATAAAGATTGGTTTTGGCCCACTAACCCCTCCAGACAAATACACAATGGACACTGCCAACACAGTATTCCGCCACCTGGGTGTGCTTTTCACCAAGGACGGCCTTGCCTTACCAGAGAACAAAGCTAAGATTTTAGCAGATTTGGTAAATCAAATGGGAAAATGAAAACACAAACTTCTCAATATGGAAACCCACATAAAAGCTCTGAATGTTTTCATCTACTCCAAACTTTGGTACCTGGCCCACCTAATACCCTTCTCAAAATCTTTTGAAACAAAAGTAGACTCCCTTACCCAATCTTTCTTATGGGGTAAAGCATTGGCTGCACCTATAAAGCTGGATTACTTACAAATCCCAAAAAAGGCAGGCAGAATGGGCCTTCTGGACATTGCAGATAAAGCCAGACAGATTTGGTCAAAGGGGTTCCTGGCAGCAATTGAAGCTGAATCTCTTTCCCCAGCATTAGGATGCGCTGCCAACTGGATAGCATCAATGAAATCTAAAACCCCTTTTACCACAAGCTCATTGAAAATTTGGATGATGACTCACCCAGGACTGCAGCCTAATAGAGAATCTTCAGCCTTCTGGAAGGAATCATGAAGAGCAACAAAACAAGCTCAGTGGAGCGTCAAAGAAGTCACCCCATCTGAAGAAGTTGACAACCAAGTAAGGAAACTAACTGAGCTGGAAAAAGCCAAAGATCAACATAAGAATATCATAAGATCTAAGATTCTTAACCTGACTTTCCCTACCTATTGGCGCAACGTTCAGACCAACTCAAAGAACTTTGAGACAACACAAAAGAAATGCCCCCAACCAGAACACCCAAAATTAATCAGGACCTGGACCGGCAAAGGCAAAGATGTCGCAATCTCTCTCAAGGACCTGATTAATTTGATGAACTCCCGGCTAGTAGGAGCGTCACAGTGCACCACCACTTGGTGCGTAATGAACCGTGCATATAGAACCAACAAACAATGTGGTCCTTCCTACCCATATAGAGGATGCAATCTATGTGGTTTCACAACTGCGGGTATTATCCATAGATACTTTACATGCCCAAAATTGAGGGTCATCTGGAAAGAGGTCTACAAAAGCCTGGACATTCCCCATTCAATGTGGACTCACCCAGGACAAGATCTATTCTTTCACAACTCCCTCCCAACAGTCCCTCCCCAACTCAGAGCCATTCTGTTTTACAAAGCAATATGGCAGATTCACCTGACGCAAAAAGAAAAGGTGATCCACAACAGGAACAGCACTGCTTTACTGTCATGCTTGGGGTTCAAAGCCCAGGTGGACAAGACTCTAGAGAGGATCTCAAAATTTGGGAAACTCATACCCCGGGGTAAAAGACACATTACAAACCTGGCCACACAACGTAGCAAACTGTTCCACAACTATGATACAGGCCAACTGGCTTTTAGCTGGTCTCTAGCTCTTAAGTCTTACCAAGAATGAGCTGTATTTTCAACAGGCGCTCCCAGACGGATACCCCCCATAATCCCCCCAATAAATTAATTTGATTTGTTTAAAAAAAATTGGTGAAACAGTCAACCATCACTAGAATTGTGTTATAGTCTTTAGAGGGTGGGAGTTCAACTATGTAGTCCATGGATACCGATTTCCAGGGGCCTGAAGGGATGTCTAGGGGGAAGAGGAGGCCTTCTGGTTTAAAGCGTCTTGTTTTGGTGCGCCCACATGTCTCATAGCGCTCAATGTAGTTGATAACATCTGCGGCTATCTTGGGCTACAGGTAATTCCTTTTGATGCTTTGAAGGGTTTTGTGGTGGCCCAGGTGGTTGGCTAGTTCTGAGTTGTGATAGTCCTTTAGTACTGAAATCTGAGCCAATCTTTCTGGTACATAGATTCTTCCTTGGAACAGTAGGGTGGTTCCTTTTAGTGAGTAACCTCTTTTGTACAGGGGGCTGTCTAGTTGTGTTGAGAGTTCTGAAACCATGGTCTTGGCAGCAGGGTCCTTTGCCTGGGCTTCTAATACGTCTGATTTCTTAGCAACAATTTTCAGGTAGTTTAGCTGTATTCTTCCACTGGTTTTATCCAACAGAGTATGGGTGTTGTTATCTCTCAACTCAGTGGAGGACAGGATCAGGTTGGCTCTTCTACTTAGGGCATCTGGGACAATGTTTACTTTGCCAGGTTTATATTCAATTTCTAGTATGTAGTATGCCAGTTCTAGGGCCCATCTTGCTTGTTGTTGGTTAAGCTGATGTGGTTTGAAGAAGTAGACCATGTTTTGTGATCTGTTAGGACCTTTACTGGGTGCTCAGCGCCGCATAGGTATCTGCGCCAGTGCTTCAGGGTCTTCATTATAGCTAGCATTTCTTTATTGTATATAGGGTAATTTCATTCATCAGGGATCATCTTTTTGGCGTAATATGCTACAGGATGTAGCATACCATCCCCTCCTTCCTGAAGAATCACCCCTCCCAGGGCAAATTTGGAAGTGTCGGTTTCCAGGATGAACGGCTTTGTGTGATCAGGCATGGCCAACACAGGCGCAGAGATGAAGGCCAAATTCAGGGCATCAAAGGCAACAACACAGTCAGGGGTCCACTCAAACTGGACTTTGTCTAAGCAAAGGCAGGTCAGGGGAAGAGTAATCTGAGAAAATGTTTTTATGAAATCTCTACAGTAGTTTGCTATCCCCAAGAAACTCCTAACATCTTTCCAACAGGTGGGGGTGGGACAAGCTGTGACTGAAACCACATTATCTTGGGCCATGGCAAATCCACCAGTTTGTACTATATAGCCCAAGAATTCTACCTCAGGCTGAAAGAACTTGTACTTCTTGAGTTTGGTGTGGAGGTTGGCTGCTGCTAGTTTCTCCAATATGAGGTCCAGGTGGTAGAGGTGGTCTTCATGCATTTTGCTATATATTAGGATGTTGTCAAGGTATGTCAAGCAGAATTAGTCAAGGTATTCTCCAAGGACCGAGTTAATATCCCTCTGGAAAGTGCTAGGAGTGTTGCATAGCCCAAAGGGAATGACCAGGTATTCATAGAGTTCATATAGAGTTTTGAAAGCTGTTTGTATTTGTTGCCTTCTTTGATTTGGATTTGGTCAAAGGCGTCTTGGAGGTCAATCTTGGAGTACACCTGAGCGCCTGTCAACACATCACACAAGTCATCAGCATTAGGAATGGAGTATTGGTTTTTTACTGTGATTTTGTTCAGCTTCTGGTAGTTTACACAATGTCCCATTCTCCCATCTTTCTTCCCAACAAATAGTAGGGGGAAGAGCATGGGGCCTTTGAGACTCAGATAAATCCTTTCTTGGTCATGTCTTCAATGTATGCTTTCAAGGCCACCTGTTATTTGTGGTTGCAACTATAGATGGGGCCATGGCTGGGTTGTGTATCAGGGAGTAAGTCAATGGCGTGGTTGTAGATAGAGTGTTCAGGTAGTTGAGTTGTTGCCTATTTGCTGAAGACACTGGCCCATTTCTCAAGGGCTGAGGGCAGCTTCCCTGAGCAAGGGTCCAATTGCAAGGTCATGAGTTTGGTGGGGGGGTACTATGTGTAGGCTCAGCTGAATGGGTAAAGTGTTGGGGTTAGGTCCCTTTCCCAGAGTTACGGTTTGGTCACAATAGTTCAGGATTGCACCATACTTGTCAGCCCAGGAGTCTCCAAGTATCAATAGGTGTGGTAATCCTTTCAACAAGATAAAGGACAAGGGGTAGGTGTTTTGCCCAAACTTCAGCTCAAGGTGTTGGTTACATTCTTGGCCAAAGCCAGTTGAACCATTTCCCATAGTAACTTGGAATTGAGTATCTGAGGGGGTGAGTCCCAGCTTGGACGCTAATGCGGGGTTGATGAAACTTTCATCAGCCCCTGTGTCTAAGAAATCTTTTTTGTGAAATACTTTATCTCAAACTTCTAGGGTCACTATGATATACTTATAAGAATGAGAGGTAGTGTTTAATTGGGCAAGGGAGCCTGAAGTTTGATTTCTTCTGGGACAGGCCCTGGTCTGGTGCCCTGCTTCATGGCAGTGGAAACACAACCTGTCTATGTAATGTTGTTGCAACTCCTTGGGTGCCATGGCTGATCTGGCCGCTGTGGGGTTTCTGGCCACTCAGGGTTCATGGGGGCAGCGCCGTGGATTTCTTGGTTCAAGCTTAGTCCTCAGCAGAGCACAATCAGTTCTTCTAACCCAATTTGGGGTGGTAGTGCTTGAAAAGGTCCTTTAAACCTGGGCTCAACCTTTTCTGAATAGGATGGTGGCCATTTTTTGTCCAGCATAGCACAGGTCTGTAGTTTGGTGAACTCTTCTACATAGGTCTGTAGCAGGCAGCTGTTTTGCTTGAACTCCAACAGAGTCATGAAGGCAAAGTGTCAGGTATTCTGGTCCTCTCTTGTGGACATTAGTTCAGCCTCAAATTGAGCATAGTCTAAGCAAAACTCTACGTCGTTGGTGGTGGCCTTGCCAAACCAGTCTAGGGCGTTGCCTGTTAGCATGGATTCTACTCCCAAGACTTTGACTGTGTTGTTGGGATAGGCGGTGGCATTGGCTAGGAAGTGCAGTTTCAGTACCAGCATGGCTCTTCTAGCTTCCTTTAGGCTGAGCTTGCCCATCTGGGGCATGGCCACATTGGAGGTGGTTTGGTTCACAATAATGTTCTGTACTTGGGAGGAGGTTGCTGTGGTTGGGTCTTTGCTCTCTGGAGCATCCTTGGAATCATTCAAGGTCCTGGTTGTTCTCTTCCATATGGAGGAGATTTGGTGTGATAGCCACAAATAACAGTAATAAGTGATAATCATAAAAACAAACATACAAGTAGCCCCAAGTGCTAATAACATCTTGGGACCCAGGTTACCAAGTTTAGGGTGGATTGTCATAATGTCAGGATACCAAAAGTACTGTGGGGCTCCAGTAGGTGAGGGAGGAGTCAAAGCAGGTACTGGCATGGCCCACCAGATGATGGGACCTAACTTTACCAGGTAGGAAAGGGCCTTCCCAGCCACAGCCACTGCCCGGCTGCTGGCAAGGCAGAGTCAATCAATCCTGTGAGTGCCAGGTAAAGCACCCCCAGGAATTTACTGTTCTGGCCAGTGGCGTCAGAGGTGGGTGGGGTTGAGATGGTTAGTTTGGGTCTAAGGGGTGGCTCCATGGGGATCAGGTAGGCAGCAGGATTGTTGTACTTCCTGTTGAAGATTAAAGGGTAGATGGTGATTGCTTTGCCGTCACAGGCAATTTGATAGGGTTCCTTGGATGTGTTTGTGTGTCTGTACCGCTACAAGTCTTCCAATGTCCAGGGTTTGTGGTCAGAATTTGGGGGGTACTCAGTGAATTGCACAGGGCCAAATGGAGTTTTGGGTGGACAGTAGTAGTCAAAGGCTTTGGGTTTGTCAACTGAAGTCTGGCTATCTATCTCAGTAGATGGGTACTGATGCTTGGGTGTATGCAGATGGAAGAGTATCAAAAATAGGTATGGAAACAGATTGGTGAACCAAAGGTTCATAAAAACTTTTATTTGATAAGGATGACAATACAGAACTTTTTCAGATTCTTCTGGTTTATATACTTACTCACATGCAAGTGCCTCTGGGCATTATCCTGGTGCTATCTGTGTAGCAAGGCTTGACATCTCAGGTTCTACTATTTGGTTGGCTGCTTCATGGTCATTTTTGGGGTTTTCAGGAACAGTTGTTTGGCTTTTTGGTGGTCCATCTTGGCTTGGCTGGCCATTGATTCTGGCAGGTTTGGCTTATGAGGTTATGGGGGGTTTCCCAATTTGATCACCTTTTTTGGACTGGCTTGACAGGCTTTCCTGAGGCCAAGGAACTTGATTAAAAAAGAGGTCCCCAATTGGGGACCCCAAATTCTTAATGGAGGGTGGGCTTGAACTGGGTTTACTGGGCAGCTAAAAATAGCCTTCCCAGGCCCAGCCAAACCCACCAAGGCATGGGCATAGCTTTTGGGGCCCAGAATGGCCCTGCAGCTACTGCCAGGGCGGGAATGGTTCTCACACCTGGATTCACTTCAAAAAGCAAAAATCCAAGTGCAGGCAAATCTCCCCTGCCCACTAGCCCCGCCTGGTGGCTAGGAGCAGGTTCAATTCCCACCTGGGGCATCAAATTTGTTACTTTTGATACAGTGGTCAAGGCGCTTAGCATGTGTCACTGCTGGCAACATCAAATTAGAATCTTCAAATTTGAGGGCACCAGTGAATCAAATATCAGGAGATTCAATCCCAAAAAAACTTGGGTGGGCAGGCCTCTGGTCCCCAAGGATGGCAGCCCGTGGATCAGTTGGTCCTGGGTTTGAATCCTGTCCCAACTCTTGGGTTTTAGAAGAGGAAAAGTGTCATTTCTGACATTTTTATTCCAAACTTGGCTTCAAACAGTGTCATATTGATGATGTTGTGAGCCTTGGAGCAGTAGCTCCACAAAACTGATAGCATCATGGATTTTCAAGTGAAATGATGAAACTATATGATTTTCTCAAGTAATTTCACTAGTGTTTGATTGGAACTTTTATTAAGGCTTTTAAAACAAGGATTATAGGCAGTTGATGCAGGGACTTGCCCAAAAAAGCGCAAGATTATATAATAAACCATGAAGAGATTTGAGGGTCAAATTTAACAATTATAAGAAAGTAGGAAAAGTCTGTAACAAATCCTTTAACAACCCAGCTATGATTTTTTTTAAAAGAAGTCATTGTTTTAACTAATCCTAGCCAGATTATATAAAAAAGAGTGTTAAAACAGAATTTTTTATAACTAATAGAACATCCATATCAGGATACTCTCCATTCAATTATCTCAGCATAAAGGAAGTAAGGTGATATTTAGGGCCTTAAATGAGCCTGAAACAGCTTTTTTATATCAAATTAAAGGTGTGAAAATTCACAACTGCATCATCAAATAAGGTTTCAATAATTGACAATACTATTCCACAAAAGTTAGAATCAAGACCCTGAAGACACCTGCATCAGAAGGCACTCAGAAGTACAATGCTACCTGTTAGAAACACTTATAATTGAACAAACCTGTAAAGTCACTTCCCCTTTGGCCTTAGATTGAACTATTGTGGGGTTCCTGTCCACCAGTCCCCAAATTTTGTCCTGTATCATAGCCAGGGACCAGCTGGAAGGGGTTGTCATTCTCTAGTAAGAGAGAATGTATCTCATAAAATGTATAGCGGTCAAAATGGGCTTTAATTCATTCTCAGAAGGAAGATCCCCTTAGAAAACTTCTGGTATATGGCCCGGGGTCAAGGAAAAAATGTGGGTTTGCCAATACTTGGAGTCCTCCAACAATATCTTGGACTCCTTGTACTTGGTCTTGGACTCCTGCACCTTAGTCTTGGACTTCTGCTCCTTAAACTTGGACTTCTGCACCTTAGAATTAGACTCCTGGGCCGCGCTTAGGATCCAGCTCCTTATTTCAATCTACAGCTCCTTAATCTTGGGCTTCATCTCTCTGTATAGCTCTAGTGGCCTTGGTATTCCACTTGTACCAGTCCAACCAAGCTCCTGTTGGCCATCAAAAGGCTTTCAAAAACCTTTTGGCATAAACTTAAAAGACTCTGTCAGGGACCTGGAAAGACTTGGAAAAGACCCTGTAACTTTCCAGCTAGATATCTTCTTTTAATGTCCTTTTCCCAGCGTTTCTGCCTTCAAAATGGCTTTCTTCACAAGCTTAAACCATTGCTGCTCACTTTTTCCTATAATAACTTAAGCTTAAATACTTACTTTCTCAACAGCTTAAAGTATTAATTCACTATTTCCTTGCTTATACTTTAAGCTTTTGGCTTCAAACCAATCATTTTCATCAGGAAACCTTCCAGGACTCAACCAATGAATTCAGAGCGCAGAAATGGACCATTTCTGAAGTAATACCAGAATCCAACTATGAAATCAATTTCCTTCACTCAAACTGCTCAAATTGACAACTCTTTGTGCACCAAAGTGTTGATTGGTTCACTATTCCAGCACCAGTCTTCCCTGCATTCAACCCACACTTCTATCCACATTTTTTCTTGAGTTTACTACTAAATCAAGGCAAAATATTCCACATTTTACCACCTTGGCAAATCAATTTGGCAAAATCTTGGCTCATTTCTCTGGATCACCAGCTCTTCATCACCATCTTCTGATCCTTCAACCAGCTCCTGTATCATGATCAGCTTATTCTGAATCATGATCTTCAACCACATCTTTTAGCTCTTCAGCTTAACCAGAAATCAGTCCATCTTAGACAACAAACAGCTCATCTTAGTCTCTAAACGGTTCATTCCAGTCTTGTAACAGCTTATCAGTCCTCTAGCTACTCCTTTATCATGACAAGTACTCCTGCATCATGATCTCTGAGCCCTTTAACTTATCCTCACTAGGAACACCTTGGTTTTATCTGCACAAAGAATCCTTTTTGGTTCCAAACTTCAATATGAACCAACAGTCCCTCACCTATTCTTCACTTTGATCAAAAAGTCCTTTTTACTAGTCTTCTCTGCTAATTCTGTGAACCACCTTGGTTCTTTATCTCAGTCCCCATTACTGTCACAAGTGACAAACTCTTATCAACTATGTTTATTGAAAAGCCTCAACTACAAGACTCAAACCCTGGCATCCCGCGGGGCCAGCCGCCCAGCCGCCCAAAGTTTTTTGGGCTCAAACCAGAGCAGGATTTGACTTTGGAAAATTCTTTGAAGCTTGATGATTCAAATTCACCTACATTGATACCTCCCACTCTCAAGGTTCCTGTTAACACAACCAATCAGCGGGTGGGCCCAGCCACAGATCCTGGAATAACTTGGGCCCACGTGGAAGGGGAAACAGAGAACCTTCCCATAGAACGCAGGCCACACAGAGACGACCAATCCTGCAAGCTGACTAGGGAATTTGAGCATTCTTAGTTCAAGCCAGCCAATAGAATAACCACCTCAATTGATGCCACCAAAGACTGGGAAGACCTGGTAAGCAGGAAAACCCGGGCCAAAGAAATTTGTGAAAGTTTTACTATGACAGATGGGCATACTTATACCCTGGACCGCCAGGAAGATGTCCATTGCCATTCTTGCAATAAAGTGACATGAACCTTTGTTTCAACCAGATCATACCTTAATTGTTATTAGTTCTATTTCATTTCCAGCCTACGCCTCGCGGTTCTGCACCCCACACCCACCTACCCCAAGAAACCGTGGACCAGCTGCCCAACCTTTACCGTCCACCAGGAGCTCCCTTTGGCCCAGTACATTTCACTGAGTACCCACCCAACCTGGCGTATTCTGAGTTTACCCTAAAGGAAATCCTGATCCAGGACTCCAAAGCTAGAACTAGAGAGACTGAAGTCCTTTACAGAGAGAGTACCAAAATCATCTGGCTCCCTCTGCTATTCCAAGACAAGTATAATTTCCAGCCCGCATATTTGGTTCCAATGACACCGCCCCACACCCTGCGGCCCAACCACCCGCAAGAATCTGTTGCCACTAGTGAATCCACTTCCACCCAGGTATTTGGGGTGATGTATATCACCCTTACTGGATTGGTTGATTCCATGGTGCCTTTAAGCGGACCTTGGGCAGTCCTTGGAAAATTGTTATCTTATATTTTAAAGTTAGCCCCAATCTTGTGGTGGGCTCTCCCTGCTGGGCCCGCGGGCCGTCTGCTTGTGAGTTCTCAGGAACCCCCCACAGGTTGGATCCCTGACATTATGGCAATCTACCTCAAACATGGTAACCTGGTCCCCAAGATGTTGTTCAGTCTTGGGGCATCTTGTATGCTATTTTTATTGATTTCAGCTTACTATGTGTACAAGTTAGCTACCAACCTGATCACCTCAGTGACCCAACACCAAACCAGCCCTGAACAGAAAGACGCCCTGCTTGGCAATAAGAAGACCAAGACCCCAAACTCTCAGGTGCATAACGTCATAGTAAACCAGACCACAACCAAAGTAAACATGCCCCAGATGGGGAAGCTCACCCTAGAAGAAGCCAGAAGAGCAATGCCAGTCCTCTGCCTCCATTTTCAAGCCGACACAAACTCATACTCCAACAACACCAAGAAATTCCTTGGGGTAGCCTCCATACTCTCTGGAGATGCTCTGGACTGGTTCAGGAAAGCAACTGCCAAAGATGTTTAGTTCTGTCTAGACTACTCCCAATTTGAGAGCAAACTGATGGTCACAGGCAACAACTGAGACACCTGCCACCACGCCTTAATCAGTTTACTGGACATCCAACAAGGCCCACACTCTCTGCAAGCTTACACCAACAAGTTCCTGAAGTTGAAAGCCAGAACCCAGCTTGAGGACAAGCTATCAGCCATCTTGTACCGCCAAAGAGCCTGCCCTTCCCTGAAGGAGCTCCTCAAGCACCACCCCCCTACGCTTGGTCTGGATGTCTACTACTCTTGTGAAGAGGGTTGAGCCTCAACCAAGAAGGCACCCCGTCTTCCACCCAGCGCATGAGCCAAGCCCTGATGCCCGGTAGACCAGGAATGTCCCCCAATGAACTACAGCGCCACTCTTGTGAAGGCTTGTTTTTCTATTGCCACAAACCTGGGAACCTCACCAAGGCTTTCCCAAAGAAGAGTAACCCCTCAGTTTCCTTGGCACAAATAAACAACTCTACTCAATTGTACAAATTTATCCAAGTCAAAGCAAAAACATCCACAACATCCCAGACTATTGGAGCTTTCATTAATACTGGAGCAAAGAGTTTTATCAATGCCACCCTTTCCAAGGACCTTGGTTTGGAGGCCACCAACAAAAGCGTCAGAGTAATCATGGGAAACAGCTCCCATGACTTGGGTTTCAGGTGCGCAATCAAATTGCCCCTGAAAATTGGGCGGAACTTGTACCCAGCGTTTCCCATCATCCTGAAAGGGCTTCCCCACCCCCTAATTCTAGGGGACTCCTGTCACAAAGACACAGCGCTATTCTGAACTTCTGTAATCAAACAGTTGCCTTGAAGGGAGATAATTTGTTTGATGTGGTGCCGTTCCAGTTAGGCCCAACCAGTAAGGAACCCAACACACTCCTGACCCTGAGAATGGAACCCAGTGTGGGAAGTCTCCCTTCCCCCTTGGAGAAGGAGAGCCACATCTTCAGTGAGGAAGCAGCAACCCAACTCCCTAGTCACTCAATCTATGACCATGCCATTGACCTGTTACCTGGAACCCAACCACACCACGGCCCCATATACAGCTGCAATCACTGCAAACAAGCAGCACTGAAGACATACCTGGAGGACATGACAAAAAAAGGGTTTATCTGGGTGTCAAAAAGCCCTTGCTTGTTGCCCATTCTGTTTGTAGGGAAGAAAGATGGCGGGATGTGTCCCTGCATAAACTACCAGAAACTGAACAATATCACTGTAAATAACCGCTACCCCATCACCAACGCTGACAATCTATGTGATGTATTGACGGGAGCCCAGGTATACTCAAAAATTGACCTGAGAGACGCCTTCAACAAGATCAGAATCGAAGAAGGGGACAAATAAAAGACAGCCTTCAAAACTAGATATGGTTTGTAAGGGTACTTGGTCATGCTGTTTGGTTTGTGTAACGCCCCCAGAACCTTCCAAAGAATGATCAACTCTGTCCTTGGCAAGTACCTTGACCAGTTCTGTGTGGCATATTTGGATGACATCTTCATATATAGCAAATCATATGAGAATCACCTCCAACACCTTGACCAAATACTGGAGAAACTCTTGCAGGTCAACCTACACACCAAGCTGAAGAAATGTGAATTTTTCAATCCAAAGTCAAATTCCTGGGATATTTGGTGAAGACTGGTGGGTTTGCCATGGCGCAAGACAAAGTGGAAGCTGTAACAGCCTGGCCAGTACCCAAATGCAGAAAAGACGTGAGAAGCTTTTTGGGCCTGGCAAATTATTGCAGGGATTTCATCAAAAAAAATTCTCACATCACCCTGCCCCTAACCCGCCTGTGCTCTGACAAGGTCACCTTTGTCTGGACCCCAAAATGCACCGCCGCCTTTGAGACCCTGAAACTTGCCTTCACCTCTGCCCCAGTCCTTGCCATGCCTGATCCTGCTAAACCTTTTGTGCTGGAAGCAGATGTGTCCAACTTTGCAGTGAGTGGGGTTCTTCTTCAGGAAGGAGGGGATGGTATGCTACATCCTGTAGCATATTACTCCAATAAGATGCTACCAGCTGAAGGGAACTACCCAATATAAGACAAGGAGATGTTAGCTATAATGAAGACATTGAAACACTGGCGCAGGTATTTGTGCAGTGCTGAACATCTGGTAAAGGTTCTGAAAGACCACAAGAACTTAGTCTACTTCTTCAAACCCAGCCAGCTGAATCAACAACAAGCAAGATGGGCCTTGAAACTAGCGGACTACACCTTGACCATAGACTACAAGCTAGGAAAGGTTAATGTGGTACCAGACGCCTTGAGCAGGAGAGCAATCCTGACCCCCTCCTCTACAAAAATCAAGGACTGCAACACCCACACACTACTAGACCCCGCCAGCCTAGGAATACAACTGACATACTTAAAGATTGCTGCCAGCAAACCCAATGTGATAAAAGCCCAGAAACAGGACACCTACTCAACCAAGCTAGTCAAAGCTCTAACAAAGGACCCAGATTGCCATCACTCAAAGAAAGGTTTTCCCTGAAAGGCGTTACCCTGCTGCTCCACAACTGGATCATTTACCCAAAGGCCCAACCCAAACAAACGTATTGATTGACCACCACAATTCAGAGATGGCCGGCCACCCAGGTAGACACAAATACCTTTCAAGTATCAAGCGGAACTACGCATGGCTGGGCATGGACAAAGAAGTAGCTGCCTACATCAATGGTTGTGAAACCTGCAGAAGAACCAAGACACATTGCTCTAAGCCAGAAGGATTACTGAGACCTCTGGACATCCCTGCTGCCCCCTGGAAGTCAGTGTCAATGGACTACATAGTAGAACTCCCCCTTCAAAATCCTTTGACGCAATCCTGGTCATGGTCGACTGTTTCACTAAAATGGCCTATTTTGTCCTGATCACTACCCACTGCACGGCAGCTGAGACCGCCAGACACTTCCACAACCGCATCTTGACACAGCACGGCACCCCAGAAGAAATCATCTCTGATAGAGGACCCCAGTTTACTTCCCACTACTGGACCCAAGTGATGAAGGATTTTAGAATAAAACATTGCATGTTGACCTCCTACCACCCACAGACAGACGGACAAACTGAACAGGTCAACCAAATCTTGGAACAATACCTCTGTTGCTACACCAACGCAGACCAAGACAACTGGGCAGAGATGTTACTCATGGCACAATACGCCTATAACAGCAAAGATCATGCATCCACAGCCATGTCCCCCTTCAAGGATAACTACAGGTTTGACCCATCATGGGACCCTAGCATTGGCAGCAAGGAACATAATACAGCAGGACAAACCTGGATTGAACAAATAATACCACCCAAGAAACCTGCCTAAGGAAACTGATCCACGCCATTAGAACCTACAAGGCGTTTGTCAACATAAAAAGGATCCCTGGGAAACCTCTAGAGATAGGCTACAAAGTTTACCTTGACTCACAGAACGTCCCCTTACATGTACCCAGTAGGAAGCTAGCTCACCATTGCTGCGGCCCTTACATGATTATAAAGCAAATAGGAGAAGTGGCATAAAAACTAGAACTACTGACTACTTGGAAAGTCTAAAATGTCTTTCATTGATCATTGCTATTAAAGAAAGAAGGAACCTCCCTTTCCCACCAGAAGATCAAGACCAAACCCTGCCCATTAAGGAGGGGCGCTCAACCAAATACAAAGTAGAGTACATCCATGGACACTGCCTCCACTACAAGACCCTACAGTACTATGTCAAATGGGTAGGTTACCCCCCCCCAAAGAAAGCACCTGGGAACCAGTCTCCAACCTACCCAACGCACAAGGAGCCATACAGCAATACTTGGAAAAGAGAACCAGGAAGGAGGAGGGCAACAAGGGAGAAGGGGATGATGTCACAAGTGACAAACTCCTGTCAACTATGATAATCAAAAGGCCTCAACTATGGGAGTTGAACCCTGACGCCCCAGGGGCCGCCAGCCCGTAGGGCCAGCCACCTGGCTGCCCGCAGTTTTTGGGGTTCAAATCAGAATTGGATTTAACTTTGGAGAATCTCCTGAAGTTTGATGAACCAAGTTTGACTACATTGATACCTCCCACTCTCAAGGTTCCTGTTAACGCAACCAATCAGCGGGCAGGTCCAGCCACAGATCCCAGAATAACTTGGGCCCACATGGAAGGGGAAACAGAGAACCTTCCCATAGAACGCAGGTCACACAGAGACAACCAATCCTGCAAGCTGACTAGGGAATTTGAGCGTTCTCAGTTCAAGCCAGCCAATAGAATAACCCCCGCAATTGATGCCACCAAAGACTGGGAAGACCTGGTAAGCAGGAAAACCCGGGCCAAAGAAATTTGTGAAAGTTTTACCATGACAGATGGGCATACTTATACCCTGGACCGCCAGGAAGATGCCCATTGCCATTCTTGCAATAAAGTGACATGAACCTTTGTTTCAACCAGATCATACCTTACTTGTTATTAGTTCTATTTCATTTCCAGCCTACGCCTTGCGGTTCTGCACCCCATACCCACCTACCCCAAGAAACTGTGGACCAGCTGCCCAACCTTTACCATCCACCAGGAGCTCCCTTTGGCCCAGTACATTTCACTGAGTACCCACCCAACCCGGCGTATTCTGAGTTTACCCTAGAGGAAATCCTGATCCACGACCCCAAAGCTAGAGCTAGAGAGACAGAATTCCTTTACAGAGAGGGTACCAAAATCATCCGCCCCCCTCTGCTATTCCGAGATAAGTATAATTTCTGGCCCGCATATTTGGTTCCAATGACACTGCCCCACACCCTGCGGCCCAACCACCCGCAAGAATCTGTTGCCACTAGTGAATCCACTTCCACCCAGGTATTTGGGGTGATGTATATCACCCTCACTGGATTGGTTGATTCCATGGTGCCTGTAAGCAGACCTTGGGCAGTCCTTGGAAAATTGTTATCTTATATTGTAAAGTTAGCCCCAATCTTGTGATGGGCTCTCCCTGCTGGGCCCGCAGGCTGTCTGCTTGCGAGTTCTCAGGAACCCCCCACAGGTTTGATCCCTGACAATTACCAGAACCTGTAGACCCAGTCATGAGTCTACATTGAACTGGCGTTTGACTGGGCCCTTGCAAGTGGCATTCCACTTAGGCCATCCAATCATAGATTCTCAAATCCTATGTTGTTGTTTTTACTCACCCAGTTGATTAAGTCTGAGATTTTAGTTGCAGAGTAATCAGCTCTACTTCCCAGAGGTCTGATCACACCAAGTTCTACAGCTGCTTCCCCAAGTAACCCGCCTTTGTGACACCTCTGAGCAAATCTATGCCCTCCAATACTCACCTTGGGATCTCCCCAAAGCTCCCATGGGGACATAAACAAGGACACCCTATCAGTCTGTTAGGTAAGATGCTTGCTCACAGACCTCCTGCAAGCGTATCAGGGTACATAGAGCCCTCAAAGCTCTTATTTTCCCTGGAAGCCCGCGCTACCTGCTATGGGTCTAAAATTAAAGCCCTGGCAGACGTCCCCTACCATGCTGGTACAAACTTCTACCTTTCAGCCCGCGTTACCCGCCAGGGTCTAAACATCCTCCAGCCTGAGCAGCAAACACTACCCATCAGGCTGGATCACTCCCCACCCCAAACAGATAAAGTTCCCTGCTTAGCTATCTCATTCTTCACCCCAAGCAGCCACAGTTCCCTTCTGGGTGAAGACCTCTAGCCCACAGCAGCCAATATCTTCTGCTGGGTGGAGACAACATCTGCCTCTAGTAGTCTTTACACCTACTAGCTATACCTTACCTTCCCTAGTAGCCATTATTCCCTACTAGGCCTCTACCTTCAACAATCAACCAAATCTTTTTACGTGGCCAACATTAGCTCCTCCTGCAAAGCACCAAACATGTGGACCATCATAACTATTTTCCTTTGACACACAAAGAAATACAACCAAAACCATACAAGCCTTTGAATTATTTTGCTGACTTGGCTAACACTGTTGATGAACGCTTTGTTTTGGTGTATCCTTACCAAGTTCTACCATCCTTGCCCAGCTCCTCTTTCCCAACAGTGGAGGAATCCCTGATCAATTTAGATTGCTATTTGGACTGGTGTTGTCCTCTTTTAAAAATTTTCAGAGTTGGCCAATCAAACAACAAAAATTGGTTCCTGAAAATTTGAATCTATCAGAGTCAGAAACTACACAGGAATGTCACATAGTCCATGCCCAGTTGGATTCCAGCCTTTAAATTGTGGGGAAATCTCCCAGTCCCCCTTATCAGGGGTGAGAAATTCTATCCACCAGCCAATCAGCAGGCTACCCTGCTTATGATGGCCTGAATATTGAGTAACATCACCTTTATAAGACAAGCTGGCCCATTTTGGGTTTATTCTTGTCTATTCTTTCAAATTAAAAGGCTTAACTTTCAAAGTATAACATTTTATGTTAAAGGACTCCCTTTTTTTGAGTTCCTTCTAAAAATTAGAGTTAGGTAAAATAGCTTCTTTTATTACCTTAAGTTTTTTTTTCCTTTGGCTCTGGCTTCTTAGCCTCTAGAATTAACTTTAGTGTCAAGCAGCATTGAGTAATTACTTTTTTCAAAAACAAGCTTGAAACTAAATTTTAAGTATAGAGCAGTGATAAAAACTTACTTTGAGCTCATAATTTATCTGTTTTTGCTTTGATTTGACTTCAGGCTCAAATTGCCACTGTCTAAGCCTTTTCTAGTGACGTCCAAGTGCTCCCAGTTCAGCTTACGCCTCACTTTAAGTTTCAGTTTAGTGTGTCAATCCCAAAATTGCCTGCTCCTTCTCTCCTGGTCCCCTCAATTGCACTAAAGTGCCCCAAATTGCCCAGAAATCCTAAATATGTTGCTTATAGCCCTAAAATTTGTAGTTTTCATCCTGATATCAGCCCTTCTTCTAATATGACCAACTTCACCAGACCTATGGGCCCAAATATATTCTTTTTCTTTGCTTATTGGAGAAAACCCTGGTAAATTCCTGTATCTTCTTGATTATCTCCCTGGAAATGTAAGTTACTCCCCCCTTTGGCCCTGATAGGACAATATTTTCTTGTCACATTAAAAAAACCCCAAATTCCTGCTAAACCCCTGAATTTGCTGGGGGGTTTAGAGCACACAATTGAAAAGAGATTTTTCCTGATATTCCCCTCCCAGAAGGTATTTCCTGGCGCCCAGCTTTTGGTTCCAACCTGGGAAGAATCCATGATTAATTTGGACTACTTATTACCTTGGTTTTGATTGTTGTTAAAAACAATTGCACTCCAACCAATAAGAACATGTCACTTCAACATAAAAAATTAAATTCATCTGGGATTGACAGTGCCCTGAAGTATTACATAGGCATCAACCAATCAGAAGTTGGACAGGAAATTGATGAGAAACCCTTTGATTCTCCTGAATCTCTCTTGAAAAATTTCTCCTCTAGCCAATTAGATCTCTCACCTGAGTCAGTGACCTCCCAAACCCAGATCCTGCCCTTTAAAATAAGTCAGGGGACTTTTGGCCCCCTGCTTGCTTATTCTTTCTCAATAAAAGTTTGGTGACTAAATTCTAAAAATAATTTCTCTAGTTGGACTGCTCTTTGAGTTCTTTACTCTAAAAATTATCATTAAGAATTTCACTCCTCCTTACCTCTAATTCCTTTCATTGGCTGTCTGTTACTTTAAAGAGCCCCCTAAAGTTAATTTTAGTATTGACATTGAGTCTTAAGATGTACACTTTCAAAACCCTGGTTTGAAACTGGGTTTTAGGATTAGATATGCTATAAATACTTATTTTAAGTTGAAGAATTTAACGTTTTTGCTTGAATTTGAGTCCAAATCAAGTGGTTTAACATAAAAGCCTTTCACTTGTTTTTTCAGAAAATTTAAGGCTTCTGGGTGCTCTCCTACCATTGATGACCACCAAAAGTGCCCATGTCTTTCTGGTGTCTGGCTGTTCTGTGCCTCCAACTTCTTTTAAGGGCTTCAATTTACTAATGCTACAAAAAATGTTGTTTTTAGTGCTCAAGTTTTTGGCATTTACCTTGGCACCTGTCCTATTCATGATTTTTTCAACAATTCAGACCTCTGGGGCCAAATATTCTCCTCTTTCTACCACATGGAGAATAAACCCATCCAGCTCTTGCATCTATTAGAGGACTTCCCTGGCAGGGCCTAATATCTCCTTGTTACTGGGGAGAATTTGGTTAAAATTCTCACTTGCAACAATATCAACCTGTTCTTTCTCAATCCAAACTCTGTGGACCCCAGTTAGACAAACACACTAGAGCCCATCCCACTTGTGGAGGAGCTCCAGACTGACCCCCAAGTGGCACCTGTATTTCCGGAGTCTTATCTCAAGTGCACCTCTTGGATGCTTGGTGGAATGGTCCTGAATGTCAGGGAACCAACCCTGATCTGCTGGCTTGCTAGCATTTGGGAACTGGCAGGTTGTGGACTGGGTGAGCAGGGCCCACCAGATGATTGGTGCTAACTTAATGAGGTAGGACATTGACTTGCTCACCCAGGACCATGTAACAGCAGTTGTTACAATAGTGTTTATTACTCTAGTGAGGATAATATATACTATCACAAATAGCTTGTTAGTATGGTCCAGGAGAAGCTCAGTGGCAGATGCAGGCATTGGTTTGGGAGTGACAGGTGGTTTCATGTCTAATTTGTAAGGCAGGGAGTAATCTTTATTTATCTTTGAACAGGCAGAGCTCATTAATTTGCTAAGGGCCCTTCCTGTTGTATCTGATTTACACTTTAGATTGAGCTAAGGAATCCTGGGCTAATATCTTGTCATAGTTGTAACCCTCATATTCATACTTCAAGGGGTATTCTGTAAAATAGACAGGACTAAAAGGAGCACCTGGTGGACAATAAGTAGCTGGAAGGGTGGCAGGAGGATCAGACAGTTTTTGAATTAACTGGCAGATGACTAGAATAAAATATGGCAATAATTGAGGAAACCAATATATCATAGCCTTTATTTTAAAATGAAAATGGGGATTGATCTTGGCCTGGCAGGTATTTATACCGCGCTGCCAGGCCTCATTTCCTGATTGGGTTTATTGAGCTTGGTAAGGTTGGAGTTGGTGGACTTAGATGGAAGGGTGGCTTTTAGCATGGGTGTTTTGCCATTGACTACCTCTGGATAATAAGACTTTGAATCCTTCTTTTTTGCCACTTGGGTATTGGCATTGGACAGGTTGTTGCAGATTTCAAATTGATTAGACAATAAAACATCTACTTAGGGATCAAGAAATGAAGCAATCACACAATTTCTTTATCTCAACCTAGTTTTGACAAGATTAACTTCATTAAAAACGTGTATAAAACAGGTGTTCAAAGCGCCTTTTGAATGCACGTCAGGTGCAGGATTTACTTCTGAGATTATAAATAAGATGCCATAGATATTGCCAATTGCCTTCATTAGGAAAAGCACATGAAACTGGTTGTTCTTTTGCATGGCTCTTTCTACTGTACCTTTCCACTCTCCTCCTTTAGGAAAGTCCTTCTGTATGTGCCTCCTTTCCCCTGGTGGAAATTCCCGCATCTCATACTATATAACTGCAGCACTATCAAAATAAACACCAGCTTTGTCATAGTATCCTTATATTCTTTTGTCCTATCAAAGACTGTCACTATACCAACTACAGGTATGGTATTAAGAGTTGGGATCATTGACTAACTTTCTGTAGAAATAGCACCCTTTACTGCTAAAATTATGACATATGTATTCAGGTTCAATGCCACTTCTTGGGCTTTGGGCAAGTTCAGGGAAGCTCTCATTAGTGGACTTGTGTAATTCACTAAGCAAACTGCTGGTGTTAAGTGTTGGAACCTTGATGTCAGGATTGACAATTCTTTACCCCTAGAAACCTGGTCCCAAGGGCAGGATTTGAACCCTGAATCTGAATTCCTGCAGGCTGCTGGCCCCATAGACCAAGGGCCTGCCCGTCTGCATTTTTCTGAGATTGAGCTTCTGTAAGCTAAAGCCCCTGATAAGTCCTGAAGCCAGAATACCAGCACAGGTTCAATTATGATGGTGCCCAAAGAGGAGCTTCTTGAATTGCCTAATGGAGGCAGAGGAAGTTCCTCTGTGAACTTCATGAATCTGAAGTCCTCTCAGATGACCAATCAAATTCCCCTGCCAAGGGATATACGGGCTTTAGGCCCAACCCTGTGACCACAGCCAAAAATCAAGTGACTAATTTGGACAGTCTGACAAATGAGAGAACACCCAGCTGAGGTGCCATTTCGCCGCTCTCACACCAGGGCCTCCTGACCACCCACCTGTATTTCCCCCAATATTTTGGTGAAACCATCATGAGAAATACTGAGTTTTTAGACAGGATGCTATATATGCCTATAGATTCTGTGCTCAAACCTTATTGCCATTTTTGAATAAATATTATGTTATTTTGGTGCCCACAGCTATTGCCTTATTTTGTATTTGCTATCTACCAATTCAGTTTGAGATCTCCTGGCCTGCCTGCACCACTGCCTGCTGTTTTCTGTCCTCCTAGTGTACCCTTTGGACCCGTCCATTTTACCAACTACCCTTTGAAGCCCAAATACAAGGACTACACCCCAGAAAAGATACTTGAACTAAATCCTTTGGCCCACATACAATATGCAGTTAAATACAACCATTAAGGCCCGTGGATATTATCAACACCCAAGTTGTTCAGAGGGAAATTCAACTATCTCCCTGCTTATAAACTCCCCATGAAACCGCCTGTGACTCCCAAACCTATGCCCGCTTCCTCACCCAACCTTCTAACCAATCACACTGGTAAGCTGTTTGGGATTGTGTACATCACCCTCACAGGGGTGATTGACACTATAATCCCAGCCGCAGCCCGTGGTCCCGGGTAGTTGAATCTGTCTCCTACCTTTTTAAGTTAGCTCCTCTCTTGTGGTGGACATTACCCTCAAAAAACTCAGCCCAAATCACCCCTGAAAATGACAGGCTGGCCGCCCAAGACTGGATCCCTGATACTTGGGGAAACTCCTGGCATCTGATACCAGCAGTTTGCTTGCCAAACCATGTGGTATAGTTGAGGATTTGGATCCCAACAGGTTGGCATTGACTTTATGGACAGGTGAATTATCATTCAGTTGCAGGCTGCCAAGTTCCCAGTCTTTGGAACAGGCAGTTTGTGAAGGGTTTGACGCTGGCTCCATACTTTGGGGTTCAGGTACAAAAATTTATCATTCCTGACACAGATGGGATTAAACTCTTACTTCCCCCAACTCTCTCCTGTGTCCTCTCTCTGAATACCTGTTTGAGCGTTCATACCAGTTCTGCACTAGATGATGTCCTGGTGGGTCTTTCTTCCAGGATGAGAACTGAGCTTAGTAAGTTTAGTGCCCCTCTCTCACAGTCTTGGTCACTTTCACTCTTTAGGTCCAATCACTGGTGATTTCAATTTTTATTGGTAGATCCACATATGAACCCCCACTGAGGCGGTGTGGTTGGCCCCCTGACAAGACTCTGCACAAGAGACCCCTGAGCCATTGAGCAGACTATCCTGGACCCGTAGCCAGAAGCCAGGGTCGACACAATTTGCCAAGCAGGGTGACTTGAGCTGACCTTGATCTGAACCATGGGTGTACTCAGTTTAGTGCTCAAGCTGTTATCTGGATCAATCCACTTCCTGCTGGTCCAGGTGATTGGTCAGTGGGGATTGTGTTTCTCCTAAGCATCTCACTTAAACTATGTAATCTTCTATAACAAGTTAAGACACTATCTAGCCCCCAAAAATTTCCCCCTGTAGCTCTGCTAATACAGCACAGTTATGGTATCACATCCTAATCTTCCTGTGAAAAATTGGGGCTTCTGACAGGAGTTGGCTTCAATTGCTCTTGATCTTGTTTCTGGGGGTTGCAATCCAAATTACAGGTGAATATAGCTTAAATTTCCTACACAAAACTTACCTAGGGTTTCAGGAAGCCAGGAATAGGTAGAGACATTAGGTGACTCAGGGCAGGGTACTTCCGGGCCAGTGGGTAATGCCCATCATAGGATGGGTGCTAACTTGATAATATAGGATACATATTGCCCAAGCAAAGACCAGGGCCCTGAATTGGGCACCATAGAGTCTACCATTCCCGTCTAAGTCATATAGAGTACTCCAAACAGTTGAGTGGACGTGGTCTCAGCAGCAATGGGGGTTTCATTGGGAAGTCAGGTCATAGGGTTAAGGACAGAGTCATGGGGACAGAGTATGAAGGCAGATAATTGTACTTGTCTTTGAACAATAAGGGCAGCACCTCATACCACTTTTCTTTGCTTCCTATGTATTTTGTCTCTCTAGTTTGTGCCAAAGGGTTGGCAAGGAGTATGTTTTCCTAGTTGAACTTGGTATAGGCGGGGTTTGAAGGGTATTCAGTGAAATGCATGGGTCTAAAGGGGGCTCCAGGGGGACGATACAATGCCTGGGGAGGTTTAGCAGGCTGGTATCTAGAGTGGGTGGTTGCCTGGTGAAAACTTGATCCAAGTTAGGATGAAAGATCACTAAAACTAGATAAGGTAGAATTTGTTCAAGCCAAAGATTCATAAAACTTTATTATCAAAAATGACAATATGGTCATCCCCATACCGCCAGGGTTCTTATACCCAGTGATTTTGCTTCTTCAATTTTTGCGGACTTCAGGCCTGTGGGCAATTTGCCGGCAGGGCATGGATCTTGGCTTAGGGTTTTGAGGGCAGTGGGTTGTGGTTGGTCTTGCTCTGGTGAACAGAAGTGGTGATGCTTTGTTCTGCCGCACTGTTCACTATATCACCTGAGCTGGCCAATTGCATTACCCTTTCTGGACTGGAGACTGGTGGATGTTGGCGCTCATTGGCAGGGCTAGTAGTAGGCCTTGTATCAACCTTTTTTAGGCAAGACACAGCTTCTGTGTAGATCAGGGTCTTCAGTGGTGTCAGGGATCCATTCTTGGGCAGCCGGCCTGTCATTTTCAGGGATAACTCAGGCCAGGTTTTTTGCAGGCAATGCCCACCACAAGAGGGGAGCTAACTTTAAAAGGTATGAGGCAGACTTCCCCACCCAAGACCATGGGCCAGCAGCCGGGATTATAGTGCCAATCACCCCTGTGAGAGTGATGTACAAAATCTCAAACAGCTTGCCAGGATGGTTGGGTGAGGAAGTGGGCACAGGTTTTAGGGTCACAGGCGGTTCCATGGATAGATTGTAGGCAGGAAGATAGTTGAAAATATCCATGGGCCTTGCTGGTTGTATCTAACTGCGGATTGTGTGCGGGCCAGGGGATCAAGTTTGAGTATCTTTTCTGGGGTGTATTTTTTGTATTCAGACTTCAGAGGGTAGTCAGTAGAGTGGACGGGTCCAAAGGGTACTCCAGGAGGACAGAAAACAGCGGGCGGCAGGCCAGGAGATCCCAAACTGAATTGGTAGACAGCAAATACAAAATAAGGCAATAGCTGTATGAGCCAAATTAACATAACCTTTATTCAAAAATGAAAATAAGTTTGGAGTGTGGGGTCCTTGGGTCTATATTGTACCCCCCCCTCCAAACTTAACATTTTCCATGGGGGGGTTCATCAGGGCATTGGGAAGGCCAGGGCTGGGGGAACTGGGTGCTTGGGTCCAAAGGCAGCAAAATGGCACTCAGCCCGGGAGTTCTTTCATTGGTCAGAAATCTCAATTTGGCTGCCTGATCATCTTGCTTTAGTGTTGAGGTCATGGGACCGGGTCGCGGGCCCGTGCCTCTTTCCTGGGTTGGCTCTTGATTGGTTGCTGGTGTAGACTTTGAGTTTATGAAGCTAATAGTTTCCAAATCAGTGCCTCCATTAGGCGCTGTGATTAATCCTCCATTTGGCATGATGATTTCTTTGGTTTGTCTCTTTTTACTGCATGAGTTAATACGCTTGGTATCAGCTTGTGAGAGCTCAATCCCAGAAAAACGCGGGCAGGCAGTCCCGCGGTCCACAGGCCCGGCGGCCCAAAGGAATCCAGGTTCAGGGTTTGATTCCTGCTCCCGGGCCTGGGTTTCTAGAGAGGAAGAATTGTCAATCCTGAAAAGTGGCACAAGTTTGGCGGGTCCTGGTTGGGCTGGCTCTGGGGAACAGAGGTGGCAATGCTTTGTTCTGCCGCTGCAGTTCACTATGACACCTAAGATGGCCAATTGCATTGCCCTTTCTGGACTGGAGACTGGCGGCAGCTGGTGCTCATTGGCAGGGCTAGTAGAATGTCTTGTCCCAACCTTCTTTAGACGGGCAAAGTCCCCTGTGTAGGTCTGGGACTTTGGTGGCACCGGTTTGGTAGCAATTCAGAAACTATTCAGGGAATCCTCATTATTAATCCAGCAGGTTGTGGGGTTATTCAACCACTCAGGTTGTGACTCAGTGAGTTGGCAGGTTCCTGTCCATCATGGGTGACTCGGTTTGACTTCCAAGGGCCAGGGTTCAATTCCAGGGTTTTCAAGGCAGACATTGAACTCTCAGTCTTGACTGCTAGCAGACTGGCGGGCTCCCTTCTGTCCTGGTTGGTGCAAGGTATTTTTTGAGGGCTGGGGTTTGACTCTTGGGTTTTCATACAAGTATTGAAATATCATTTGTGACAAAGGGGTTTATGTACCTGGTAGTTGGCTCCCTGGGGTTGATTCAGTTGCAGTGGCCGCTGAAACATGTGGATCAGTTAGCCTGTTTTAAGGATCTCTTGGCGGCTGAACCAAGAAGAGATTGTTAAAAGGTAGGGCTTTTGGAACGGTGGTGGAGCAAGAGTGCATTTCATTTGGCAAAGTGTATTCCTATTGAGGTTAAGCATGGAGCTTAGGGTATGTAGGGATACAATTGGTTCCATCTTGAGTGCTGTGAGCTAAATGGATCAATGCTTCTTGTTGGCTCTGCTTTCAGAGCTTGGGGGTGCAATAATTAAGCTCAATGATTCTGTTTGAAAGCTGTTATCGCTACTTTTGGAGTAGTGCAACTATCTGATCTAGGTGGATATTGTGTGATATGCGCATAGTTCACTGCAGTAAGCAGTATAGCTATGGTATGGCTTTTAACCTTTGATTTTGAAGTAGCAAAGGTTCTGGAACATCTGATGCTGCTTAAAAGATGTCCCTGGACCTGATGTTGGAGCCTAATAAGATGCACGAGGCACCCAGTGGCCCGGGTGGGGTTGGAACAGCCATGGTTGGGAACTTGGGTATCTCCTTCATGTACTAAGCCAAGTTTTCATGGTTTGGATCTCTGCACTACAATTGTCCCCTAGATATACGAAGCCAGCCCTTCAAATGATAAACTAGCTTTATCCTGGATTTCCTAACCTTTTATCTGCTGGCTTCTTGGTTTTCTTCATACAATGATGTACTCCCTTAGGTTTAGTTGGGGCCTTTGTAAAGGATTGGCTAGACTATTTCCCCATTTTAATTGAATTGATCGAGCATAGCTTTGATCATGTTGTAAAAGTTGGGTTGAATCGAGATTGAAGTGCACAGAGCTCACCCATCAGACACATGAAAATGGGGGGTTTTATTGGTTGGAAATAAACCCTGTGCTTTGGCAGTTCTGTGTAATACAAACTAGGTTTGATTTAGTTTTAGCGGATATAAAACTGCAGTATTAATATCCTAAGTTTGGTAACAAGATTTTGTTTGGCATTGCTTTCTTTTGTATATTCGAGGATGGGTAGGCCTTTGGTTCCACTACATAAACTTGAATCAAACTTTGGAGGGTCGCTATTTGAAGCTGAAGGAAGGTGCTTCAGGAGTGCGATTGATTAGAACATTGAAATTAGAATCCAACTCGGAACATCCCTGGGGTCCTGAAGCCTGGTGTATCAAAGCTGATTTTGGAAAAGATGGTGGGGTTGGTGAGATCTGTAAAGTCAGTATCGGACTCCTTGGAGCGAATGGACTCAATGACCTCACGGCGCTCAGCTCTGTCCATATCAGTCCGTCGCTCAATGATAGATTCAACTAGAGTGATTGGCATATCTGGATACTGTTTCCGCAGGGGGTAGAAATCTAGGAAGATCATTTTGGAGGAGGAGGATGCAAGGTTCTGCAGGCGGATTAGCGGATCCAAATGTGTTGTGAGAGCTTTGGAGTCAAAGTAGGTGGAGAAGAAGTCTTTGATGGAAGCAATGTCCCTTTCAGCTTTCTCGGCATACTCAGGAAGACGGAACTGGGCCTTGGAGTTTTTAAAGGCTTTAATGTTTTCAATTACAAATCGCTCAATGAGTTTATCCATGAGCAAGTCAAACAGATACGAGTGCAGCTGTTGGTGAGCACCGTCACAATAATCCTGAAAGGTGGCAACGGTGCAAAGCACAAGGTCTTCTTCATACCAGACGGAAGTATACAGCTGCGAGAATGCTGCTTTTAGATCATTAAAAATGATATCTAGTAAAACGTCATGCCCCTGGCTAGCCAGCTTGAAGAACCCATCAGACATCTCGTTGATGTGTCCAACTGCGCGTTCACGGTACACATCTGAAAGCATATCAGATATCTTTGCTGAAAGTGGTTCACTCATGTCAACGGAGCGCAACTGGTCATTCATCAACGCAATGGTATACTCAGCCAAGCCTTGAGAGACTGATGATGGATCTTCGAGGTAGCTTTGAAGCTCTGACGTCAAAGTTTCAGCAAAGCGCTGCTGATAAGTAAATGCAGCTCGCGAGCAGCACTTGACAATCTCAACAAGCACCCGTGCTGAGTTGGCATCGGCAGCAATGTCGATTTGCTGGTCATATGCTTGGAACGCCGTGCCTGACGAAGATATGAAGTATTTGCCTTCAGGATTGGTTTGAGGTTCGCGATCGCGTGTTATAAAAACGGCAAGGTCCAGCTTTAGTAGGTTTTCAGTCCACTCCAATAGTTTTCGGGCGGCAATGCCAATATAAATTTCAACCATCTTTGCCTGGTTGCCGCCAAGTAGCGCTGGCTCTAGCACCTCTTCAGAAACCCCGAGAGAGCGAAACAGCTCATCGTGATAGTCCTGCACAAAGCGCAGAGCTCGAAGGATCTCACCCCCCTCCAACTTTGTCGTGTCAGAAGCCAGTGATTCTAGCTGACGGTGGACGTGGCCATGGAACTCGGCAATCAAGAAGTCCAAAATATGGAATTCCTGTGGGAATGCCTTGGATAACGTATCATCTAAAAGCTTGAGATCCGCAGGGACTGCCTCGAGTGCGTCCAAGACGCTGTACATGTTCCCATCTGCTTCCACAATATCAGCTATTCTCTTTGCTATGGCCTCACGGAGAACCATCAAAAGCTTGTTTTTGTATGATTTCGTTTGACGCGGGCTTCCTTCAGCAAGCTTCCACTTGCTGCCACTAGCTTTGTCAGTCATTTTGAGGTGGGCACTACGGGCTTGCTCTGCCTGAAGTGCTCGTCGATCGGCCTGCTCCTCGCGTTCTACGATCTTGACGATATGCACGATATGGTGGATCTTGTCTTGCTCAACCCATCGGAACACATCCCGTGCTGTTTTCCATAAAAGCTCAGCAAACTTTGTTGAGACGGTCTCGACTCGCTTAAAAATGCGGGTAAGCGTGATTTGAACATCCTGCGAACATTTCTTGGCCTGGTGCAGCGTAATGTCTCGGAATTCCTCGACATGGAACAGTTCATAATGTAGCAACAACAAAATACTGCCAGGAAGCTCCTCGGATTCAGACGCTTTGCCCAGGAGCTTTTCGATGAGATCGATTTGCTGCTGGAATGCTTGGAATCTGCGGACATACTTGTTTGTTTCTGCCATGTTTCCGTGGGCTTTAGACAGCTATCTCTGATAAGAGTGATATCATCGTTTATGCTTACCTCTTTAATAGTATCGTATCCTGGGATCTTGGCATGGTTTTCTTGGCAGAGGGCATCGATCCGCGATAACCGCCCGCGTACATCATGGAGGGAGGAGCGAGATAAATTGAATATTCGGAAGGTTTCTTGGATATCGTCATACTGGGACTGGACATCAGTCCTGAGCTGCGTTTCAACTGTTCCCATTTCTTGAAGAAGCTTCTTTTTGAGAAAATCAATCTTGATGTTTAAATCATCAGGGTGCTTTAATAGATCTGATAGTCGTTTTATAGCAATCAACGTGTTGTCATCAGTAATCAAGGTTTCATCTGGGCCAGCTGAATTATTCCTGGATAGAGGACTCCCAGGTACACTGTTTTGGCTTTGACTTGTAAGGCCAGTGAGAGCAAGGTTGATTGATGAAGGCGAGGCCTGGGAAACCACTACTTTGGGTGCATCATTCCTGGGGGTTCCTGGATTGCTGTATAGATCTCTTCTTGGACTTGTAAGTGGGGTAGACATTCGATTCCAAAAGCTATCAAAGCATATCAGCTTAGAGTGAAAACCCAGCCAAAGTAAAAAATAACAAAACCCCACATATCGATAATAGTTTGAGCTTGATTAAACAGCCGAGTTAAAAGGTATAAATTTTTACACTAAAGGGGGAACTGTAGAGCTTAGAACCTACTTTTGATTTAAAAGTGAACTAGTAGCACACGCAAGTTTCAGTCTGTTTGAAAAACAAAAAGCTTTGAGTAAAAGAGATGTTAAGCTTAAGGCTTCGAAATAAACGTAATCATCCTTCAAGGGGTGGTATTATTTTCAAAAAAAAATGGTTTCTGCATGTTATTTAAAAAAGAACAAGAAAATAAACAGGCCATTGAGAGGGGACGGAGAATATGGAAGTTAAAGTGGAAGCTTACTACGTGAAAGCTAGGAGGCCTTTGAGAAGACCCAAGTGGGAGAAAGTGGTGACTTGAACTTAGGTAACAATCCGTGGAATGAGCCAATTGTGGCCTCCTTATCTGGCATAGATGATTTGTGACCGAGGCACCACGCAGATGACTACAGGTCATCCGATTTCGTTCCCAGGTGCCACGCCAGATTAAACCCCCGAAGCGATATCCACTGGCTTGGCGTTATGCTTCTGGATCCCTTGGCAAATGATTCTCCCACCAATTAAACCCATATCTATCTGGTAATTGGATTCAAGGCACGTCAAAGCCTTTTATTTGAGAGTTCAGGGCTGAATAAGCAGTATCCAAGCTCTATAAGCCCTCACCCATATCCCAAATGATTTATTTAGCTTGACAATACAAAAACTGCGATCAATTAGTCACCACTTAATGAATGAAATTATGTAAACCCTAGGATAAACAGTAAGGTTAACTCAATATGAAAAATAGATAGATCAATGTTCCAGATAAAAATACAATGTGACCATAGAACTAGACCATGAAAAGTTTGGGACATACTGACAATCCCAATAAATTAAGAGGTTGGCCCTCAAACTTATCACTTGTCACCAATAAGCCAACCTGATATAAAATTACCATAATGTGAGCATGTAACGAGAATCCTCATCCATGCTGTCAAGAATTCATGTTGTGAATGTTTTGTCTTTATTGTTTGTCATATTGGGCTGTGTTGACAGTTGGTTGTATGGCAACAACCTAGACTACCAGTCAGGTCTACATACTGCTACGGTCTGGCAGGTTCCTGTCAGTCCGTAGGAGAAGTTCACTGTTCTGCAAGTAGACGGTGGCACACTCTACTTGGATGCTCTTGGACTACTAGGTGGCAGCTAGTAGTGATATGATGATAGAGATATGTATTCTCTATCTACAAAGGGTGATTATTCTGCTCAATCCCTAATTAGGAGAGCACCTTATATAGCGTGGATAAGCCCTCTTGCCAGATTATTATCTGACGCTTCTAACTCTTATTGACCAGTCTTCTATTCCCCAGACTGTCAATCTCAGCCCCCAGAGCTAGGTAGTCATGCCGTGCTGGCATGGGACTTCAACTAATTTACTGGACCTCATGTATGTATAACAGGGTTTTGGCGGCATCTTTTTTACTGGTCATGCAGATTTGAGTATTAGTTACACTGTGGATGGGTTATTTGCATCTTACATTGCCAGTTTAAACGACCTTCCATATTGGTTGCATTTTCAGAGTTGAGCCCTGACGCTCAAATGTTTGGCGGAGGCATGTCCTTCAAGCATATTGGCTAATGTGTGAACCAATAGAAAGTCTAGCAACGGACTATGATCAAGATTTGGAGTAACCATCAATATTCTGATTATCCGAAACTATCAATGGGATCACACTGATACTTCATTAAGCTTGACAGCTAAGTGGCAATTAGTCAGGAGCCAATGATTCAGAAAAATGATGGCCAAGTCTACCACACTATTCTGAAATCCTGACAGATGCAGTACTGTCCTTCAAGGGGAGTGTAGTGATGAAAATAAAAAATGAATTGATCATTTATTTATTTATTGAGGAAGAGAGGATCCAGTATTCAAGTAACAGTATCAAGGATTTTGGTCCTGGTGTTGCAACATCTACTATTACTCCCTCTTGGGGAACCAATCCCTTGAGTGATTCCTTAATTAATAATTAAGTTGGTGGCATCCTTATCAATTGCCCATATATTACAAGGATCAGACCTTTCAAGTCCTAAACAAAACATTACCTGGACAAGCCCTGTGACTACCATGACGTGCATGGACAGCATGTGGCTTCTCATGATACTATATAATCCTCTAAATCCATATCAATAAAGTATCATTCTCTTCTTCAATTTCCCCTTTATTTTTATTATACTTCTTGGAAGTATATTGTCAGAGTCCAGAATGACCAAGACAATCAGTTAGCCTGCCTGGATACAGCACAACAAACTGCATGGAAACAATTATCCATTTCCTTTCTAGATGAAACCCCCTTTTTGACTGTGAATGGCCAGGGGTTTGCAAGGCCCACATGCTGCAAAACTCTGGAATCAACGTTAAACATAAAATGGTTCCTCTTTGAATTGGGAAATGGAAAATTGTACCAGAAATCACTCAATGGAGCAATCAGGCAACCAATTCCTGGTAGGTTCTATAAATAGCTGTGGCACCTCAGCATGCTGCAGCCAACCCCATCACTATGAAGAACTGTAAGGTCTGAAAGCTTGGGGCAAATTGTTGTAAACTAGAGCCTTTAACCCAAGAATGTTTATATTTGTTGAATATAGAAAGGTAGGCAAAGTTTGCAATAGTAACTGAACTAAGGCTCCTAAGAGCTTATATGAAGTAAAATAAGGACTAAGGCAATTTATTAACCCTAGGAAAATAAAATAGAGACTAGTCTTAATGGCTGACAATTTAGTTAAAAAGTCAATTTCTAAGTCTGGAAAATGGTCTGCACTAGCAGGAGGATTAAAACTGTCAACAACTAAATTGTGAGTGTTACCGTTAAAGCTGCCTAACTGGCAAATAATAAAACCAAAAGGAATCATGAGCTAAGATTTAACTAAGATAAAGAATTGAAAGAGAAAGCACAAGCCACAAAACCTAACAAGTACCTTTTTGGGGTGCAAGTCAAACAATCTCAACTTAAGTTGAGATTGAACAAAACTCAGGCCTTTTATTTAGGTCTGATTATTTAGGTGAAGAAATGGAGGGAAAACTCTAACCAAAGGTGGTTAGGAAGGCTTGGTGTGAAGAAGAGACAGAGAAAACATGTTTCTACTTACATTAAATTAAAGAAGTTGAGTTGAAGATAAAGGGAAAGGAGGGGAATCAGCAGATTGCTTAGCATGCTTGTGGTTTGGGCGAGAAAAGCAAGCAGGAGACAGAAAAGCAAGTGAGAAGACAGAAAAACAAGCTCTGAAGTGCTGACGTAAGCCACTGTGAAGATGCAAAAGGTAATGAGTTTGGACTAGTTGTTACTAACCCTAGCAAAAAGATAGTGGGTTTGAGAATTGTCTTGAATTAAAGGTAACTTTGAAAAGAAGAATTAACCATTAATATAGAAAAGATAACTGGTAGAGCAAGGGAATGAAAGGGGAAGGTGTTTAGGCGTAAAATTGTTTGTGAATCAACCCAAGGCTTTGGATAAACTGGTATTGATGATCCTAAAAAATACTAGCAGCAATAATTAAAGAAGGAGAATCCTGACAAGAACCAGCTAATGTGCATTCATCCCTAGGCCCCAGCATGTAATTTCCCAAGAAAATCACAAGTACTTCTAAAGATAATGCCACCAGACCTTTGATGGAACAAAAGACTGATTTATTCCCCATAAGTATAATTAGTAAGGAAGGAAAGCCTTTCTCACTGTTAACATCATATTATTAAACGTCTTTTATGCCCAGGACCCATTATTTGATTGCAGGAATTTTTCTATTTTTGCACTAATATAATCTTTCTGTTCACATCTCTATGTGAATCAACAACACAATATTCTCACACCTTCCCTTATCCGCCTGGTTCTGCTCCTACTCATCTGGTTATGCCTACTTTCATCCCTGACTTGGAGTTTTACTATCTTCATCACCTGGATCTCCATCCTGGCCATTCTAGAGGCCAGATCCCACCAGCTATGAAGGAGATTAAAGTCACTCCCCTTTTCCAGATTCCATTCCTGTGCATGACTTCAGAAGCTGGGTTTTGTCTATATTACAGTGTTGGGGCTAGCCAATCAGTCTATGCCCAACACTGGAAGTTGGCGTCCCCTGGCCACTGCAGTCAATTATCTTGTCAGGATTGCCCCTGCTGTGTACATTTTCATGAATGACAATTCAATACTTGTATTGAAAACCTGGGAATAAAACTCTGAACCTCTGAAGACAACTTGAGTCACCCTGGATGGATGGGGACCCGCTAAACTGATGAATCACAGACTTAAGTTGTTGAATTACTCCGCGGCCTGCCAGCTTGTTAAAGGAGATTCCCCAAATGGTCACCAGATTGCCGCCAACCTTGTGCCACTGAAGACTAAGACCTACACCAAGGTTGTGACTTTCCTAAAGGATGTGTAGACAAAGCCTACTTCTAGCCCCGCCAATGAGCACCAGCTGCTGCCAGCCTTCTGTCCAGAATGGGCAATGCAATTGGCTGGCTCAGGTGACATAGTGAACAGCAGCGGCAGAAAAAAGCATCACCACTTCTGTTCACCAGAGCAAGCCCAACCAGGATCTGCCGCTCTCAAAACCCTAAGCCAAGATTAATGCCCTGCCAGGAAATTGCCCACAAGCCTGAAGTCTGCAAAAATTGAAAAAGCAAAATCACTGGGTATAAGAACCCCAGCAGTATGAGGATGACCATATTGTCATTTTTTATAATAAAGTTTTATAAGCCTTTGGTTTGAAAAAATACTGCTATATCTAACTTTAGTGATCTTTCATCTTAAATCTGGCCAAGTAGACACTCAGACAACTGCCCCCTCCAGAGACCAACCTGCCAACCAGCTCTTGGCACTATACTGTCCCCCTGGAGCTCCCTTTTGTCACAGTAGATTCCATAATACCAGGAATTATCCACCCAAGTAATAAAGCTCAAAAACCTTGAAACAGTTAATGAAATTAACTTATTTGATGGATTTAAATCAAACAGTTGATCAAAAATGGGTTACAGCTGCTCCAGTCTGACATGTGAATTTGATTTCCCCTTGCAAGCCAATGTTGATAAATTGACACAATATGAGAGTCACCAGATATGATCTTATTTATCAGCCTAGTCATTAGAAGTTGGTCAAACAAGGGTTATTTGCAAACTGGACTAGGTACTCACTTGAAAATGCAGAAGGGATAGGAGCCAAGGATCCAGGTGGTATTGCTTAGTCAAATTTTGATATACATTGAATAATTTTCACTGTTTCAACTCTTAAGAGTTGAGTCCTCCCAAAAATATTACTCAATAAAATCAAATATACATTGGTCTAACTTTATTTTCAAATGCATCCTGTAGTTGGCCTGCTGCGCTACATTCCCTACTATTTAGTTCTTAGCCAAATAATTACAGGAAGATGGGGTCCTGCCGTTGGTACTTTTTTGTTGCCTCTGCCCAATGTTAATCTGATGCCCAAAAATCTAGGAGTTTTCCCCACTGTATCCAAAGCTGAGACATTCATAAAATTTCAATGTACTGAATTCTATGCCAAAGACTCATTGATTCTCTCTCAGGCTATTTATCTTGAGCTCCTTTGGTTAGGGTTAATCATTTTGCTTAGCCCTAGTGTATCTTTTTGAGAGTTCAAAAACGGTATTTGAAGCTTTGTTGGTGGTTAAATATCAACTCTATGTGAATTTAGGTGGTAATTCTCCACCACCTGGAGATGCTTCTAATTATCTGAAAATTTCTGTCACATTACTCAACTCTTCTACGTCTGAGTTTCTGAAGAAGTTTGTCATGAAATCATGTTTCTTTTCTCCTGTTCCACTGAGATATCCACATTTACCATGTTTATCTGTATCAGCTCCTTTTTGAGCTTTCAGTTTGGGCTGTTCTTTAATTTGTGATTTCCCTCTTTGGTGACAGTGGTTGATTCTGGTTCATATGTTTCCTGGTTTTGGTGTGTCATGTTATTTTGGTGTCTGGATTATTATCCTGCTCCACCCATCAACAAAATTTTGTGCAAAGTTGTGTTGGCCTTGTCATCCTATACTGGCTCCACCCTCAGTCAAAAATCCTGTCGTGAATGCCGCCATTCACTGTGTTTCAATTTTGCCTTTGATGGGTTAATTTGAGGACAAATCTCTCTCTTTTGCTTTTGCCCTTCAAAATGAGTCTGGCTCCAAATTAGAAATTCAATTGTTCAGTTTCATGATTCTGCACAACTCACTTGCCCCACTCATCCTTGTGGCAAGTGATCCTGCCGTCCATGTACTGTTTTGTGGTAAAGATACACAGTATAGATTACATTTTGCTTCTACAAATAAAATTTAAGTTCTATTCACATTTTTGTCTTTGTGTCTTCACGTACTTTGGCACCTCTCTAGCCACGTCTAGCAGATATTCTTCAATCAGGGCCACAAGGTAATCACATAGCCTTTCCTGCCATTCTAACCAAGACTTAGTACAAATCCAATCCTAGGGTTAGGATTCCCCGTTGTGTATCTGTGCCGCGCCTCAGGTCACAACAAAACTGGTGCTCACTACAGGGGCTGTAAGCTTCCTTGGTTATCCCTTTTGCAATAAAGTTTTCAGGCCCTTTGCCTCCGCCTATACAAGAGCCAAATTCAACTGAAATTACCAGTCCTCCTATCAAGGAAGACATCACAGACCCACCTATTGTTCCTAATGTGCTGAAACTTGGGAATGATCCCTGCCTAGTGGCCTACCCTTTGGGTACCCCTGACTTGGAACAAGTCATGGCAGTAGCCCTGGGGTTAGCTCACGATGGAGCCATCCCTCACCTCCAGCTTCAGTTTATTCAAGCAGAATACTACAAATTGATTGTGGCTCCACAATTTCTTCAGCATCTCCTCTCAGCAGCTGGTTCCGCTGAACACCTATTGTCATTCTTTATACAACCTGCCTTATCCCACCATCAAATGGTGTTAGGGCTCCACGTTCAGGAGATTTTGTCTCTACAAGCAGCCGTCACAAACCACTGGGATCAATTTGCTGCCTATCAACAATGGATCCACTCCCTCTTTTCCTTGGTGTCAGACAATCAGCGTGACTCTGTCACTTCTCAAACCTGCTTGGTCAATTCCATTGAGAAAATGCGCCAGTTCATCTCTGAATATGCCAGGGAGTGTCTACATGAGTTTCACCAGTTGGAACAGCCCTAGCAAACCCAAGTAGA